>JAAXYX010002071.1:0-19146 GCA_036851915.1 Ptenothrix huangshanensis | reverse complement strand
TAATCAAATAATTATTAACCTACGAATATCCATTTATAATGCATACCCGGTTTTAAATACCACAAGCCCAGCAGGTCCACTTGTTTCACGCTCCATAAGTCTGCATAATTTGCGTGTTCAGTTGCAGTCTCTGCAGTACTTGAAGATATTGTAATTCCAGTAAATATTTTAAGTAATAACTCCAGAGTACCTACATTACAACGAATGTAATTAGGAATGAATAGTTTCATACTTCATTGAAATGAATATGATTCATTTTGAATGTTTACCTGCCGTTAGCCGAATGAATATATTTGAAATATTTAAGTCGATTAAAGTTCCTGCTTCGTTAGACGAATTCATGACGACAGTAATGGACATCGGACTAATAACCTAACCATGTTAGCAAACGAAAAGATTTTTAGAAAACGAGAAATGGGATGATTACATCATGAACCTAGCCATGCCTAAGATTCGCAAAATATTTAATTGATTTTGTTAAATGTTGAAAGAACTTACTTCAGCAATTTTCTTATGCCTGTTTTGTGTATCATAATTGCACGTGCTCAGCTTTATGTTCCCAATAGTTCCCATCATATTAGATTTTTCTTCATTTGAAACCATTTTTAATGAAATTTCACACTACGAATTTAGAAAAATATGTCACCAAATGAAAATTGCGTGCATGTAGTAATTAAAGACAAAATAATGAAAAAAATGTTTGGTAAAAGGTAGCAGCATAAAATTCTTACATTAAGTAACAGTGCATTAGCATGAACATTATCTTGATCTTCTACTAGAACAATTTCAGTTTCTGCCATATTAAAGAACATCCTTGAATTGACTAGATTCTTTTCATATCCTTCTTGTTCCATTCTATTTCGAGCCATTTCTCTTGCCCAAACGGCCTCTAAAATTTATGAAATTTGTTTAAATCAGCTGTCTACACGGTAATTTTTGGTTGCTAAATCACACAAAAACTGAAAAGAAGTGGAAGAAGAATACATAAAATTGATATTTAACACTCACCGCTACTAGGTCCAGGGTGTAATGGAGCTAGTTCCACTTTAGGAGGTTCGGGTCCTTGTGCGGGGACAGTAGTTACAAAAAAAGTAGATAATTGGAGAAGATATTCGACACACAGGACGACGATAAGACTTGTTGTGTCGATAACAACTAAAATGTACATTACATAGTTCACGGTACCGAGTTTTAGCAGCACGTTCCAATACCAAAGAAGTTCAAAACTTATCATTAATCTCATTGAAATAAAGAATGCTTACGCGATGGGCCGGATTTATTTGTCCCATCTGTTTTGTAAGATACTCTGACCATTGAATTCCCCATCAGGCTATCTTGCTCATGCTTTCGTTGAATTAAATTGGTTATGGCTCGATTTCCAGGTCTACAGTCTTCCAGACTAATTTCTTCAAGAGTCTACGACAGAAATTGTAGAATTCAGCATTATTCAAAATCAGACTACAACTCTTTAAAAATTGATTCCCTTCTTTTTATTAACAACCAAAACAATAAAACACTTACAATGTCGACTTTCATGTCCCCATTGCTTATGGTATGCATAGCAAATTCAACACTCTGTATGGAAAAGTCAGCAAAAGCTGTGGCAGAATCCCTTTCCATTAAACCGGAGCCATTTTCCTGAAGTTCAAATAGTAAAGCTAATAAGCCTTAGCTTGTTTAATCAATTCAATTAAAACACAAATGCAAGCAATATTAAGCCCCTTATGAAGAACTAAAGTAGAAACAAAAATTGAAAACACCAAAATGTTACTCAATATAATAACAAGATTAATTACCAGATCAGGGGATTTACTATACAATTTTAATGACAACTTTTCTACATTTAAGCTCATTAAAAAATCGGTACGAATCACATCATCTTCTTCCTGAACAGGGCGTAGAGTTTTCATGCTGTTTACAGCGGAGACCGTTGCTGAAACTGTAATCACAATTTAATATTACCTACTAACATTTTGTGTAGGAAATATTCATTAATATTCACATACAATATGCACTACAAGAAAAACGAAATCTAGAGAAAATGAAAATTTAGATGAATACAAAACGGTGTTTAATTTAAAAAATCCGCCGGTTCCTTACCTTTTTTAAACTTGCTACTACTTCTACTCCTCTTATCGGGTGATGTAGAAACTTTGGTACGCGAAACAGGCTTACTGGCAACGGATTTGGCTTTTCCTTGAGAAGCCCTTCTTGCAGCAGACGCCGAAGCCATTGCAGCCGGTGAGAAAGCTTCCAGTTTGCCAGGAGCTCCAAGATTTTCAGTTAGAGCAATCATCAACGTGCTATAGTCCTCGTTGCTAATTCTTACCTAAAATTCAGTTTAAGACACCTTATACAGTATCTGTGACATTAAAAATACAAACACAACTAAAAGTATTACCTTTAGACTAAATTGCGTATGTACCTACCTATGTAATTAAACAACTGTTAGCAAAATGTATAACGAAGAATAAAACAGTAACTTACAAAGCCGGAGTCTAGGGATCCATCAATTTTCATGGATGGAACGGTAAAGTACCAGTCCGAGGATAAATTCCTGACAACTTCCAAACTCATTGAAATAGGGTCCAGGACACTTACTTCAGACTGGATGATCCCAGAGTCAGGTAACATAAAAATTCTGTTACAAGGTAATAACAAAATTACGGTCAGTCTAATAACACAATATTCTAAATAGTATTCTTGTAACTATTTCATCGGAATTCAACTGCACATACTCTTACAGTTTTCCTGAAAACATACTTGGGAAGTTTTGTACTTTTAAAATTTTAACTTCACTAACTAATGACTATTACAATTTAATTACGATGACCTAGACTTGCTTACCGTGATAATTTAACGTTGTATAAATTAATATGCATTTCATCCATAATAGCAACATCAGTAACGTTTGCAATGGTGATTTTCTTAAAAACGTTTTTCAGCGTCAAATTACCAAGATCTGCCATCAACGCGTCTCCAGTTCTTTCATTCCTTGGCAGAATAACTCTTGGGGCCTGAAATTATCCACATGTATAATCAGCAAATAACCAAATACGTTTTGCTCAGCAAAACGTTTATAGAAATATAAATATATATACATATTCATCCTTAAAATAAATTCATACTCTTAGGGCCACATCCAAAAGTATCCGTGATGCTCCGGAATAGACCTGCTCAACATTTTCTCTTGCTAAATCGGCCGCAGCTGTTGATGCTTCTATAACTGCATCTTTTGCAGTCTGAAATGCATCTATAAATGTCTATAGAAAAAAAATAATCAGAAACGACTAACAGTTTAAAAAATAAAGTAACGTACTACAAGCATAAATACCTAGATAGGTAGGTACTTACGAAGTCGTTATTTTTTATGATTTAACTAGTAAATAAACATATTTATACCAGAACATCGGCAATGACGGATCCAAGATAAATTATTCTTGGACTTCCTGTTTCTACTTTCACTTTCATATCGAATCTATTCATGTCAAAGTAATTTTTCCCCATGGTTGCCTCGTCGTACATTTCAACGTGAATATAAACTACTTTGTCAGCATCCACCTTCACCAACTGCAAACATTCAAATTAGTAACCAAACCGTAAGCTTTACCAACAACTACTCACTATCAATCAGTTAATCGTTGAATTCATAAATGGTACATCATAATTAATTACATGTTTGTATGGAGAATAAGGGGATAAATTGAGAACATTCAGATCTCTCAACTCCAGAGTAACTGATGAAGTCTTCGCGTATTGCTTGTAATTGGCATCGATTTTGCTCAAAACAACTTTCATCAAGTTTAGATTTTCAGAGGATAACTGAACGGAGAGTTGGTCCAAGTGTGCATCACACTGAAGTAGAATATCAGTAGCATTGGTGTGCTTCTTGGCAACTGCTCTACGCGTTGCTTCAATCCGAGATACTTGAAACACCAAATCGTTACACATTTAAATAACTTACGTGGTAAGTATTAGGGTGAACTCATTTATACATATAATTATATAAATGAGAAAAGTTACCTTGGGATGACTGCGGTAATGAAGATGGCTTCGCGGAACTTATAGAAATTGAGTCCATATCAATTGTTTCCTTATTCATTGCATTGGAAATAGTAGTCATACAGTCATCACAAAACTCAATCATTTTTTTAAGCGCTTGTAAGTGCAACACTATATCGAGAGAAAAGATGTCCGCTTTTATCCGCTGTTTTATGTGCGACGCTAGATGCACAGGACAATCGGGTGTAATCTGGATAAATGAATATTTAGTAATGATCAAGATTCACCGATGTAAATTCTATAACTTCATGCAATAGCTAGGATTCAACAAACCGTAAAAATATAACATAAAACTAGAACTACCGTAAAACTTTTAATAACCGTGCCTGCTATCATTGTAAATACATATTGACTCGCTTTCCCTGCCATCTTTAGAGGCCGGCTGTCTTAGGAGACCGGCTACCTTTACTTATAAAATTATTCGGAAGAAAATATGCTTCTAATCTATTCGAATCTTAATTGCTCGACGTAAATTACGGAAAAAATAATAACTTCGAAAAAAACTTGAATTGCAGTAATTTAGTTAATCTCTCGATTCTTTATCAATGATAACAATTTCGTTGAGTAGCAGCTCAACCTTATCTTCTAGGCATTTCATTGTCATTATTTCGATAGCTAACGATGCCGGTAATCACTAGAGACAGCTAAGTTTATAGAGAGGTTAAGTTCGAAGGCCGGCTCCCTTTGGAGGTAGCCGGTCTTGGATAACTTTGTGCATAATCGCAGGATTGCCCCGGCTATTTTAGGAGATATGATATTAGAAGTTTCACGGGAGCCAATAATTTAGGTAAATTTACAAAAACGTGATTTCAAATAAACTCACGGAGAACAAATTAAGTTTGAGTAGGTGAGAATTAACTCCTTCGGTCATTGGAGTTTTGAGAATATACATGGGTCCAACCAGTTCAGGATACTTATGTTCAAAAACTTCCAGGCTTAATCCACCAATCGCAGCTTCAATACCAGTTCCAAACGTTTTACTTATGAGCTTAGTCGCTAATCTGTTAAGTTCCAGCGCTGCGAGCGGTATTAACTTATTCTGTCTGTACCTAGTAAGCTTCACTTTAACACCTGTGAACATAATACAATGAATTTACAACAAGAAACGAATTAATACTTAACTAAAATAAGTAGCTACATATTTATAGTTGTTTAACCTACATTCGATTCCAATGCTCGCAACCATTTCAATAAACTCCACGATTTCCGTACCCCGGGTAATCTTTTTACTCACAGCGTCAGTGTATGTTAGCTTCGAAATGGCCTGTGATTCATTTATAGACGGAATGTCTTCGACCTATAATTTATTGTATTCCTTTGTATAATTTCCAAGTAAAACATTTGCGAACTGAAATAATGTACCAGGAACATTTATTGTGTAAAGTGAAGGAAAATAATACCTTGAATTTAATATCCATGTCCAAAACAGGGTCTGACTGAGGAAATGGAAGGGTAACGAGCAAAGTAACTAATTCTAAAAGTCTGTTTTCGGTAATGGATATATCTAAGAGTGGAAGAGAAGCTCCAATTTTCAGCTTTTCGAATCGTGGGTCATCTTGAACCAGACTTTGCTCAATTATGACAACAAATTTACTGGAGTTAATTAAATGCAAAGGCTGATCGTCAAGATCCGACGGACCGCATGCACCACTAGCATCACGAGTTCCTAGACATGACCGATAGTTTTCTCCAGGAAGAGCAAGAATAATCTAACACACAATTTCGATCAAACTGTAGTCAACAACACTTGCATTTTCATTTATTCTGACATCTGAATACGCGACCACTAGCTAAGTACTTACTTGGAAATCTCTTAGCGTAATAGAAAATTTATCATAGGACTGCGCCTTCATCTGTTCAAATCCAAGTTTTCCGGTCTGCACTTTACTGCGGGGTTGACTTTTTACTTCAATTGCTCCTAAATTCACAACGAGTACACTTCCGTTTCTATAAAACAATCATAGAAAAAATAGTTTACATCTGATTCCCATTGAAATTCCACTGCTGAACTACATGTAGCTATACACCATAGTTTTTGAAGACCGTACCGTTCAATTTTTCCGTCTTGAGGCACAATCAGAAATGGAGCAACCATTTCAATATCAAGTTCCACTTCACCCCGCTGGTCAATCATGTACTGCAGCCCAGAAGCCGACTGATGCTTCCATTCTTCCAAAGTTGAAACCGCAGCAGCCTGGAGCCTAATTGTAATATTTAAAACAAGTAAAAATTGTATATAATTAATATTGGTATAACATTTTTCAGAATGATCGGATTAGATTAAAATATACACGTGTTCATATAACAAGTTGTAACTAGTTGAGGGTACAATGCTGAGAAAAGGAATTAATTACTTGCTAATTTGCATCGCCCTTGGTAGAGCGAAACATTTTACAATCTCATTAACAGTCTTGGCATGGTACACTATTTCTAGAGGTTGGGCTTTTGCAACAATTTTCTGATCCACAGTTGATTTAAGCGGTTGATTTTCGAATTTCAGGCGTAAGAGTTTTTCCGAATTTCCAGCTTTTTTGTCCATTTTGAGAATATACGGAGGTTGACGGTCATATTTGGTGACTCCAATAGCGAATAAATCCGTCAAGTTGATATCAACTGCCATTCCACTTTTCACGGGTCTCGTTCTCAAACTAATAAGTAAATATTCAAACATTTACTTTTACACTGGCCTAAATGGTTACACATAATCGTAGTAAATAATATTAGAAACTGAACTTATTAGATACTTAATATACGTGTTCAAAATGATCGTGAGGTACGTACCTCGCTTCCAAGTCAATAATATTAAGTTCTAATATTTGATTAACTTTCGATTTCAAAGACTCATCGCGCACAATTAACTTTAAACGATGAAGATGAAAATGCAAGACGTATTCTTCAAAAGTTTCGGGATAATCTAAGGGTAAAGCATCTTCTTTATAATCTATAGCACTGTACAGCTTCTTTTTCTCAGCTGGTGTTAACGCTTCTTCGAATTTTTGGACAATTCCTGCACTTGTCGATTCCGAAGCCTGCTGCGCTTCCCCACTGCCAAACCAACCTGACCAGGAAAACCAGCCACCCTTATTTTGCTCTGGAGTAACAGGTTCACTGCCTTTTCGAGCTAGGCGAACTTCAACCTGCTTACGTATTAACGTGATATTGAAAATGTCAAGAACTTTTTCACAATGCGCCACCTTGGCTTCAATTTCGGGCGAAACCTTTTTCATAGTCTTCTTTTCATAATAGGCCTGGAGAAGATATGCATAAACACAAAAAAACTCAGGTTTAGTTCAAGATAGAACAGGTAAAAGTGGCAAGATAATTATAATTCACTTACCGCCGCGTACACTTTGCACAATTCTCGATGTTGTTTCATATGATTCCAATCCCAGTTGAGCCTTCGCCGTCGAACTTCTTCCTCGACAACACATCTATAGGCGAATTTCCACCTGCACAGGTTTAATTGTAGCCCAATAAAATTTAAAATCGCACAACTTTGTTCAAAAATTAGTTTCGCTGTCTTACAGCTAAGTTCCGGTTTGTAATTCGATCAAAAATTTACAATAAAATATGTACCATTCTTTAGCGTGTCCCATGTGTTCTGCCATTGAAGGACGGTACTTTCTATAATGTTGAGATCTAGACATATAATCCAGACCTTCAACTAGATGCATTATATCTTGAAATTGATGATTTGTCATTCCTAGAAACATAAATCAGGATTTATAAAAATGTACATAGTTAGGAAATTCGTAATTATAAAACCACGCCCAAACAGCATACTTAAATTAACTGGGATTTTAAACTATTTACCTAATGCAAGTTCTTGCATCACAACATTGATTAACATTTTTGGAAGCGAAAAAGGTTTAACTCCTCTTTCCGGATTAGCGACAAGATTTAGCTTCGCTTCGGAGACTATTGGGCCCAAAACTGTATCAAACAAAAAAGTAATACTTAGCCAATGCAGCTTATCAAAAAATAAACTCACTAGAAACGAACAATTATAACTTTAATGCATATACCACCATTCAGGTAGTTTAAAAGTAGTTATAAATACCATATGCAATTTTATCATTGGAAATAAAATCTTTCATTTGTTGCAGCATTTCCGCAGCGTTTAATTTTCCATCGTTTATGATGATAGAATCCGAATTCCAATACAGGGACAATCCTTTTAAATCGGCCAGCTGCAAATATAGAGATATTAATTTAGACATAGGTGCTAGTCTCTCTTAAAAATAAGCTGAACTGTAAATACGATTTGAATTCCCTCCATCTACCCATACTGTTCAAACAAACAAATAACTATGATTCGGGGATTGTGAAGTCATGTGTAGTTTTACGTTTAAAAATAATCTTTTAGTTTAGAACTGTTGAAAGCTTGTAAATATGATGCAAACCTTGTGAACAACTGTGAACATTTTCGGTTATAATCTGTGGCTTCCATTCTTCATTAGTGGTTTCAATATACAAACTTTTTAATATTACGCCCGCACTGAATGCACGCAAAGGATTGGAGGTAACGTCCTCGTATCGAATGTGGATAGATTCAATTCTGATTTGAACGTTTTTAATTATCTGGGCAACCATTTTGTCAGTGAACGTATCGTCTTCTGCCTTAGGGCCGCCTACAAAAAGGAATCATAAAAATTTCTTAAGTTGTCATAATAAAATTACTTATTGGAAGATGAAGAATTAGAATCTTGAGTTTACACGAGTCCTAATATATTTTAATCCGCCAGCCACATACATAAACGACATGTCACCGCCGGTATTTGTACTCTTGAGCTAATTATTTACCTTTATTTTTCGCTGCTTCACGAATTCGTGCATCCTCAATACGTTGTATTTCCTTCTGCTTTGCGGCAATTGCGGCCTTTTCTTCTTGTTCTTCATTGTACGTAATGGAATGTGACGGCATGACCAGGAGGTACAAGTCCTGTAAGTTCAGAATTACTGGAGCAGTGTACAAACTTGTCCATGGAATTTTCATCGTCAATTTACCTATTCCAAAATCAAAACTTCACCTTTGAAATCTGGTAACAGATACAGATAATGACACACCCTTCACATGAAAAAATTAATAACTAACCTACCGCTATAAGCTACTACAAAGAAATCAAATCACGATTGTACATACATACATCGTGTATATCAAAAAATATAGCGCGTTTCTTTCACGATAGAAATTTCTAAATCATTAAACTTCCACTGCTTTTAGCTTACCCAATTTCCCAACAGCAACTTTGAAGGGTCCAACATCGTCTAAGGCAGAGCGTTTTAACATTAAATTTTGCAAAACAACGTCCCCTAAATAGAATGAAACCAAAAAAACTTTAAGAATCACACAGAAAGGTCAAACAAAATATACGAATTGAGCAAGCTAACTGTCAACTGTACTCACCTCCCCATATTCCAAGCTTTAGTTGAGAGGTATCTAAATTCTCGAAGTAGTCCCCCAGGAGGCGATTTAAAATATCAACAACAATTGTTTCGAAAACCATTTTGACGAATGGCACTTAAGTCGAAACAGTCGATGTTCACTCAAATGACTAGCTTTTAGGTAATATAGTACGAATTTATTACATTCTACACGATGCCGACGATGTGATTATAAATCCAGTCTTAATGGAAGTACATATAATCCAGTATTAGTATCCAAAGATGATGCTTAACGTGATGTTTCTCAAAGCTGTATTTGATGTTTGAACAGAACATAAAGTCATAGTACCATCAGAAATCTTTAGAAAATTCTCATCGGTACCGACTAGGGTCACTTCGAAATTCTTCCTTTCTCCCTCTTCGATTTAACATTGGTCCTCCACCAAAAGCTTTGTATTTTCTTGTCTCAATGCCGCAATAAATAAATAATACAGAGGAAGGCAACTGGCAACTATCATCAATAAGATAAAGGCACTCAAACCAAATCTAAATGTTATCTCCCACCACTTACACTTTTTACGCAAACAGTCGTCTTAAAGATGTATTTGATGTTTGAACAGAACGTAAAGCCATAGTACCATCAGAAATCTTTAGAAAATTCTCATCGGTACTGACTAGGGTTACTTCGAAATACTTCCTTTCTCCCTCTTCGATTTAATATCGGTGGTCCTCCACCAAAAGCTTTTTATTTTCTTGTCTCAATGCCAGTAAATAAATAACACAGAGGAAGGCAACTGGCAACTATCATCAATAAGATAAAGGCACTCAAACCAAATCTAAATGTTATCTCCCACCACTTACACTTTTTACGCAAACAGTCGACAAACAATTGCGATCCTTTCATGCACAGTCACTGTACACTGAGTAATGACAGTAGCCTGAATTGCTACAAAAACATACGAATGACTACTTGAACTTCATTGTTGTTGTTCGCGTAGAATAAGATGATCTGATTGCATTATATTGGCACTAAAAATACAATTTACTAACAAATGATGACTAACAGAAAACTTTACTACACTTCTCGCATCTTGCTCAGCTGTTCTCAATTATTGTCATTAATTAATTACTATCACCTTTGAGCATATTTCAAAATGTCGACACACAACACAAGTTTGCCGAACTTCAGCTAACCGCACCATTTACATTTATAAGTGAATCACGCACAATAAATTTTCATATTGGATAAACAGTCCGACATGCGACCATCTACAAATTGAAGTGGCAAGTACTGCAATTGACAAATAACAAACAAAGATAAATATAGTACCATTACCAACTATTCACTATTCATCATCGACCATCGACGATCGAAGGAAATATACGTTGTACGATTGACGATATCGACTCTACTACATACATAATGAACGTAAATGAATATAAAATATGAGTTATATCACCTCTGAAAATAGCTGCGGAAGTATCCAGCTTCATTGTCTTGTAAGTAGAAGCACAAAATTGTCATCCCGTTATAAAGTTGAAATCGATACTGATACTGACTGGTTAATTTGAATCTAAAACAAATTAAAAATACGATGTAGTTATAAACATTTGCAATGCAGAATGCAGAGCACAGAAAGTAGGTTATGTTATAGTTTGTAGTTGTAAGTAAATACTAAAATACTCATTAATTCGTGGCACTGACTCACTGACTGAAACGATGATAGCGACAGCTAATATATAGATACAATATGAACATTAAGCTGGATTTGTCTTGGTAAGTTTCTTAATCAGGTGATTAGTCAGCTGTTGCTATTACACGGTCCATATGTATCTACTTAGTTACTAGCCGAAACTAATTGGAGAATTTGACATTCTGAAATCTAAATGATGTACTTAGTAATGTATAAGTCTCTTACATTTGCATTTAATACTACTACGCCGCAAACACTATAAAATGTTCCAGTAGGAGGTAGGAGTACATATCTAAAAAGTATTGTCTACGATCAGTGTTTTATCACAATACAAACAGAAACATGAAACAAGCTCACGACGTCGACGACTTCCGTACAGTGACTAAAGGCATTAGAATAAAACCGCCACCTGAATCAACAAACCGGTTGGTTGGCTAGGCGTATGCTATCTGAGCAAGTTTATCCTGGCCTCATTCCAACTAACCTCGTAATTATAACAAGAACACATGCACATGCCATGCCAGCATGCCACTTCGCATCACATCATCACAATAGCCACCACCCACCTAGACATGGACCAGATATTAAAATATTTTTACCGAAATCTACATTTCGAAATTTTATATTCGTTTTCTTTTGACCCATCACTTTCACTTTCGCAAAAAACATGCATAGGCACACCTATATAATTACAAGCAAAAAAGTATAGAGATCCTTGAACCAGCATTACATTCCACCCAGTAGCGTACCTAGGCGTAGGCCACGTAGGCCTAGGCCTACAAATGACAAAGGATTTTTAAAAATACCCTGCACTGACTTCTTGAAAACATGAAAAAGACGATTTTTTAAAATTTACGTAAAAGAGATGCATCTTTTAAATCTACAAAAAAGAGACGAAGTTTTTTAAAAATAAACAAAAAAGGCGCAAGTTTTTAGAATTTAAACGAAAAAGGCGCAGTATTTAAAATGTAAATGAAAAAGGCGCAATTTTTTTTAGATTCTATACTGGATGAGATTACGTTTTTTCCAGGCCTGCGTGACGAAAAAAATCCTGTGGGCGCTACTGATTCCACCCTAGAATTATGTAGGCAGTAGCAGTTTTTCGCAATCATGCTATGGAGTCATTTTGTAATACCCATAGATGGTATTTGGTATTTTTAAGCATATGCTGGGTTGCGGTTCTGGTATTAAGGTAATTAAATGGGCTACACTGAAAAACATGACTAATCGTAGGATCACAATAAGTCATAAGTTGTCCAGTAGAGAATTTACCTCCTACACCTTTTTAACTCTAAACGGTATAACACAACATACTACTATGTATGTTCCACTTACCTAGATACTTGACACCTCTACAGAAAAGTATTAAACTTGCAGGACTATAGTAATAGCATTTCGCATAGTCATATAGAGTAATTATACAGTAAGAGCTGTAATAATTTCCGCGATGTTATTAACAAAACGTGTGTTTTTAGGAATCATAAGCAAAATCACCAACATCACATTTGCATGTACATTCGTGATTCTTCCAAACAAATATAATTGTAGGGGTACCAGGAATAATCGAAAAATCTTTTTCGACCATGGAGTCGTGGGAGAACTGGGTAAACGAAAGAACCGGAGAGGAAATAAATTCACTTATTTTATGTATTTTGCTGTAATGTTGTATAATAGGTACTGAGTTGTAATGCTGTGTGTCGTTTTACTTTTTTTACCCGACCGAATGTGATGCATAAAATTAAACACCTCGAATTCCTATCACGTATAAAGCTAAATATTTGGCTTGAATGTTTGTATGTAACCTACCGTTTTACTTATAGGTGGCTTCCTTAACATTCAGCTATTTGAACTTCGGGCAACTTGTTATCTGCAGTATTAGAATGGTCTAAGAAGACCATAAAAGTGGTGACGTGAAAGTATTATTCTTTTATTGCGATGACATAATACCTATGCCCAAAACAAATTAATGTACGCAGTTACAAACACGTTCGTAATTGTTTTTACAGGTAGCTGCAGCACATTTGCGATCTTGTGGAATATGCAATAATTGCAGTATACACAAATATTGACAAAAAAGAAATATGCAGCAATACGCAAAATTCCAGAATAAGCACGGAATATTTTTTCTAAAGCNTGAAAGTATTATTCTTTTATTGCGATGACATAATACCTATGCCCAAAACAAATTAATGTACGCAGTTACAAACACGTTCGTAATTGTTTTTACAGGTAGCTGCAGCACATTTGCGATCTTGTGGAATATGCAATAATTGCAGTATACACAAATATTGACAAAAAAGAAATATGCAGCAATACGCAAAATTCCAGAATAAGCACGGAATATTTTTTCTAAAGCTATAGGGATAATTATTAATATTTAAACCCGTTTAATACCAGGTTTCTCTTATTTTTAATAATATAACAGAAAATTTGAGCTTTGATAGCGATGTAATTATATACAAGCATCAACCACACGATGTAAATGCAAGATGAAATAAGTACACCAATTTATTATGAATTTATTGAATTCTCGAGTGTGAGTTTGCACAACCAAGACAAAAGAGTCCTGCATAAATGTATTTATAAACGCTGTTGGTTTTTAAAAACTTATAAAATACTAAATAATTGCAATTCATTCACTTTCATTTAATTAGTCAAAGGATTTCGATTTGAGTTTAAAAACCTGAGCCGAACCATAGTATAAGATGGTAAATGCTTCAAAATTGTTTAGTTAGCTTGCTTTGTAAATGATTTTTAGAGAAATTAGGAAAACCGTGGTCAATTGAAAGTGTTGCAAAGATGGAACCACACTTTATTCATATGACACTTTCCCCAATTTATTTGAATCACTCGGGTCAATGGTTGCACACTAGTATCGCGAAGTGTGCATAGACTATAAAAATTAAAAATCTTAATACAAGAAAAAATACATCTATAACGCTGAAAACCTACATCTATTTAGTATAATCTCGAGTGCATCTTATTTTTTAGTGTACATAGTTAAATCCGCAGCTGAAACTGACACAAGCTTGCAACATGGCAAAACTGGAATTCGGCATAACTTTTATTCTGGAATTTCTAAAAGGCAGTGAAGCGAACCAGTAGAAAAACATTTACAAGAATACAAAGCAAAGAATAGGAAGTATGACTTGCTTAAGCCCAAAGCTTAAACAACATAGTACAAGTATAGGTCCAAGGTCAGTACATACATTTCTGGTTTATAGTTATTTTGACTCTTCGACATACATTTTAAGCTAAACAACCCCTATAGGAACCATTATCACAACATTTATTTAACGACAAAAATAATTCAATGCGCGTTCGAATATTTGACTAAATGGTTGTTTGAAGTTACCTACCACAAGTAATTTGAAGTCCGTAACGGGAAAATTTACATTTTAAGGAATTTGCAGCAAAAGGTAGACATTAAGAAGACAAGATTAGAGATAAACGCACTTCTGATGATCACATTCCATTGTTGTCCACACCTGCACTAATGTCTCCTTCAAACTTCATATCCGTCTCAATTTTCCCAAGAATTCACTGAAATATGTATGTATGTAATTGCAAGAAGAATTGCTATAAGCCCATAATATGTATTTATAGTGACTTAACCCAGAAAAACCCCGATTAGATTATTTTGATGCACTTTTTAAATGACTTAAGAGTTTAATTTGACCCACACACATAAATTAAACTTTTTATTCACATTCCATTGTTGTCCACACCTGCACTAATGTCTCCTTCAAACTTCATATCCGTCTCAATTTTCCCAAGAATTCACTAAAATATGTATGTTATTGCAAGAAGAATTGCTATAAGCCCATAATATGTATTTATAGTGACTTAACCGAGAAAAACCCCGATTAGATTATTTTGATGCACTTTTTAAATGACTTAAGAGTTTAATTTGACCCACACACATAAATTAAACTTAAATTTATTTACCGTGCAAACGTTAGGACTGTAAATCTGAATTAGTAATTCCTTTTCAGCAGGCTTACTTACGATCGCTTTTCACCATACATGCTTTAATCTTAACGCCAGATTCTTCTCCACGCGATTGCTCGAGCTCCGAGGCGGTCTAACAAAAACTTCCCACCAATTGGCCCTTTGAATCTGCACACAAGATTCACATGCAAAGCAATAATCAATGTTTGGAAAAATGAAAATCAAAAGCAAGACCAAACTAGAGACGACAACACTAGTACAAAAGTTATAAGATGTGATCTAACAAATATTTAATTGTAATATTATTAATACATATAAACCATACGGAATATGTAACTGATCGTTCAGCCTCCAAGAGCATCATCTCGTGTCTTTTATTTGCTTACAGAAGAACCTTTTTTATGAGGATCAAAATGAGAGCATGGGCGAAATACAAATCCGTGGAAGTAAATTTTTGTTTCCGAACTGTATATCCAGTAATTTATTCAGTCAATTTAAATCGTGTTCTATTTATTTTCTAAAATTAATCCAACTTTCAAACATCAATCAAAGGGTCCTAGTAGTATCAAATAAACATAATAGAAATAAACTAATAAACATCGACTACATTATTAAATCTAGCAATCTAATTACAACCTATTCCTATAATTTTATAAAAATATTATTAAATTAAGAAGAATTCGAGCGATTTATACTCAGACGCGAAAACAAAGATAGCTTAAAGTTTGTGCAACTCTATGATCTATCGGTCTGCTGATCTCACTTGCGAAGTTGCTTTCCTTCCGCTTCGTGTCTATTATAAGGCTTAAGCACGGAGTCAGTGGAGATATGCCTGGGGGGTCTTAGACGACGAATGTCAACTGTTACAGCTGTAGCTCTACAAGTTTCACATTAAAAAATAGTTTGCAATTACACGAATACATTTATTCAAAGGCAATTGAGCACCATACGAAGGCCATAAGAGAAAAGCGGTACCTTTTAACTGCATCCAAGGAGCCACTAGTAAAATCTACAATTCCAGTAGCCGGTCGTGCAATCAGCCCGACAGCTCCTTTTCCTAGTCCCTTAAAAAATCCTTCTACGCCACCACTTTGGGCACCTTTAATAGGCTTCGTAACCACTCCAGTGACACCGTCAAAGAAACCCTGAATTAAGTCCATGCAAATTATTACTGTGAGTCCTTGGCGTAGGAGTCAAACGATAGTTGGTAATATTAAACAATAATTGCGTATGCATTGCTAAGATTATAGTTAAATCAGCATCATTACCATGACAAGCCCTTTTCCAGATTGAGCAAAGGCTTCTCCTACATTATCATGTGGTCTCTTGGTCAGCGTTTCTCTTCGTTTTTGCTTAAACTCTTCATCAAGAGTCAAGGCTGCCACTCCTTTCCCCAGTGTTCCTGTTATTTTAGAAAGTGCTCCGGCAGCTCCACCTACAGTATGGCCTACGAGTGACTTGCATCCCAAAGCAAGTCCCTCTGCGAATTCGCCAGGCCCTTGAATAGCTCCCTGGAAGTTATGTGTAGTTTCAAACAAATTTCGCGGTGTGATTTTTCATATAAGAATAAATAAAGCTCGTTCTCACCTGAATAGGTTCATAAAAAAAAGCTCCGACTCCCTGTGTTACTCCTACAACTAAACCGTATGGATTTCCAATGACGTCAAGACCAAAAACAAGAACGTACAGTTGCTTGATTGCTTGGGCCTTGTAATGGTTAAACAGTTCATTGTATAACTGTTCGCCAGATAAAACCACGTGCTGCAATTCTAAGCAAGCTAATCTGGTGACGGAGAACAAGTACAGTGAACAAACCAGAACAAATCATTAGTTGTTAATTAAAAATGTAATTACTTCAAAAATACAACTCCAGTAGTTTATTACTTGAAAACTACATCCTGGATTTTAGTAAGCGGAACTCCTAAGCTCTGATGTAGCAAATTAACAAAATTATTGGAAAGTTTGCCTGATCCTTCCATAGAAAAACTCAAATGAATCTACAAAGTTAAACGAAAGACGAGTATTAGTTTTTGTCGGATATTCAATGGCGTCAAAACTCATTTTAAAATGTATAAATTGATTTTTGCAGTTTTTAGTTGCAGCATACTTTTAATGGAGAAAAATGAAGGAAATCGTAGACGTGTTTTTGACCCTGAGTCGCGATTTGACGGGATAGAGTTTCTTGCATTGATGTCTTCACTGCTTCGAAGTCTTTTTTGTAGTATTTTGTCTAAGGAAATGGCAGTAATTGCATGAATAATCAATAAAAAAATTAGGCATTGCAATCTATTTATATTTTAATTAAGTATTTCGCACCACATTACCATTTTTTCCATGTTAGCAGTTGGATTTTTTCCAAGGACCTCCGTAGCAGCATTGATAAATCCAATGTCAGCTCGGATAATGAATTCCTGAATTAGCACTTTAAAATACTTATATTGTGTTACAGAACTGTGAGCTGTAATACGTTGCATTATGCTCACTTCAGCAAAAGGTTTTAGAGGTTCTAATAAGAAAGAAAAAACAATCGATTTTTGATTTTCCGTATCAACAAGAGTAAGTGTAATCATTTAACTATTTTAATATTGTTCCAATTTTTGTACAATTATATATACTGACTACTGCATTATACTATAAAAAAATATTATAAAACACAGCAAGTCAGCAAGAACAAGTTCGGTCATTTATTTTAAAAACCTGTTTTAAATTTTCGGCAACTTTGCACACCTGCTACTTACTTAGTGTACTACATTAGAAAACACGCGAATTACCGTTTTGGCCGGAGACACTTTTTGGAGGATCCACAGGCGCTAAAACAGTACGAAAGATTGCATCTGGAAGCTGATTATCAATCTGAATGCGATATAATTTTGCATGAAAAAGATTCGCATGAGGGTAATTTTTGTAATGTATCCAGACTCCTGTTTGAAAAACCCGACGAAGGACACTAGGGTTTGGTCGTACAATTGTCAAAGTTGCAAAATCCACCTGAAGGAACAAATTAGACATTTCAGTATGTGTGTACATAATTCAAATTACATCTATGCCAATGTAATCGGTGTCCTGGATTTGGAAATGAATTCACTGGAACATACTTCAACCCCAGAATCAAGGGTGATGTTAGACTTTGTGTTGGGTGAAATGTCTTTCTCGTTCAGGTAGTATTGATACGCTCTTTCCATACGGGTATTTTCGGTCCCTGAAAGAGGCTTGAACCTTTTGCGTCTTCCAGACTTACTGGCTTGCCAAGCTATATCTGAACTCGCAATTCTCATGTAAAAAATTTCTTGACCTTTGTCTCCGTCTACCAGAGACAAACCTAACCCATGGAACATGATCACAAATTCCGATACGATTCGGTCTGATTCCTTCGCTGCTTGCAAATACTTTGCTAAATCTTCATCTGCAGTAAAAAGTAAAACTCTCTGAAGTCCATCCAAAAATGAAATCCAGAAGTAGCTTTTTTCTTGATACATATCGTCAACCCATTGAAATCTCCCGCCTCCGTCCTACATTCAATACATTTCCGATTATGTTTGCAATCCTTAAGATCTACGTACTGTTTATACGTCATGTAATAAAATTGATCTTCTACTTTAGACGTAAAGGAAAAGACTAAAAATGAGCTTTACCGCTTGAAGCTTGTCTTCTACAGCAACTTTCGCCCCTAATGTATTGGGATTCCATTCAAGTGTTCTTTTACCCATGGGATCATCCCACGTAATGTACTGAGAAAATCCTGGAATCAGTAACCTAGTCGCCATGATAAAAATGTATAATTATAATTGCTAGTATAAAATAATCTCCAATAATGTACCTCGTATATGTATGATTAGATCAATTTTTTTAAATGTATATACGTAATGTGGCTTGAAAACAACTGATTACCTTTCTACTGCGCCACCTTTTTCATAAAATTCAATGCAACAGTCCGGGGTGACGTTTACTAGCAACGCAGGAGCGTGCCCCGCTACATATTCAGAAAATGTGATAACCGTGCGAGTCTCAGTGACTTGAACATCCACGTAAATTCCACCATACTGTAACAAAACAT
>JAAXYX010002070.1:0-19148 GCA_036851915.1 Ptenothrix huangshanensis | reverse complement strand
ATGATATAATAATTATATATGAGCACTAATATGAAACTAGTAGCTTTATTTGAGTGCAGGAAAATGTGTGTAGTGAGGGGAGCGTGGAAGCATTTAAACATACATAGGCATGCAATCAGGATGAGGATGAGGAGAAAGGTAGAAAGGGAGAAAGAGAGCGAGGATGCTCGAAATGGTTTTCCCCAGTGTGTTTGCCACCATTTCTATGGCATGGTATGGTATGGTGGTGCGGTGCATTATATGATGAGGATACCTAGAATATGGTTTGATGCAAGCAATGGCCATGCCATGATAGGAGGGAAGAGATAGATTGTGTGGACCGGGACGAGGACCAGCACTAGGACCAGGACCAGGACCAGGACCAGAACCAGAACCAGAACCAGCATCAGCATCGTGTAAGACGGCACAAGATAGAGATGATATGAAATTACGTAATGAGTACCAGTACCAGGACCAGGACCAGAAGCTCCTATATCTGTACTGCTATGCCTAATTCTACATTCTTCTAGTCTAACGAATTTAAAAGGATAGCAGCTATACATATAGCTACACATATAAAGAAACAGATAGTTTTTCCATATATACATACAGGATAGGTATTCATATTCAAAGGCATGCCTACGGATACGATAGAAGGTACGTAGCAACGTTCGCAATAACGAAATGGTGATGGTTACCTAAAAACCCCTCGGTCTGTGGATTTTATATTATTATTACAGATATTGTTACCAGAACTTGGTTCGTATGAAATATCCAAATGGACAACCTGTCGCAGTAATCTATTCGGACACAAAGTACGAGTCCCGCTCAACCCAGGGTCCTATTGTGACATTCAATTTGCTTCGCCCAGACGGAACGATAATCGGATATTCAGAGGTAATGTATTTTCTCATCTGTCTCCTTTCCAACTTGCAACTTTATAATTTACGTTGAGAGGTAAATCTATATGATTTCCACCCACCAAACCCACATTAGACACCATATCAAGGAAAGGTCCTCAGTCAATCATTCATAATGCCATGCCATGTGTACGTACATACACCGTACATCGAGACTGCAACTGGAAGGCAAGCTATAGAAGAGCTACTTATGTAGGTACATATTAGTATACAGGTACATGCGCATTTAATTTGCTCCCATATTTATGATACACTCTTATATGTATGAAACCAGGACCAGAGTCTATGATTATACCTGTACACCCACCGTCACCAAATGCTGTACACGACTATCATCATTGTTATTATCTTTCTTTTATGACATAAGAATTGAGTACGTGATTTGCTCACCATGGGTATCCTTACAGTAATATGCAATCACACACAACAAACCATAAATGCAATTATTCTCCCTTGTATAGATGCAACTTGTAAATATCTTGTTTGTATTGTTCAAGTGAACCAGTCTCAATTTTATGTACGGTTTCGCATAATTTCCAGCATAATTCGGTTGGAGGGGTCATTAAAATGACAATCAAACTGATGGAATTCTTGGTTGGTTACGCTTTATGGCTTATATTATTATTATTTTCAATGCTTCGCATCCTACTCTCGTGCTCTTTCCTATTTCCCCACAAAGGAATTTAGCAACCGTAAAAATTTAACTGACGTGGATGGGGAATTCAAATCAAATATAAAAATAAAGTGGGACGAGAAAAAACAGTAAGTGGTCAGATTTTTTTGTCGTTTCCACAAGAACTGTCAAGTGTTGTCAACCTACTTCAGTGTTCAAATCAGCTTTTTCCTTATCCATTTGATTTTGTCGACGTTCCCAAGGGAGACTTGCGTTCCCTCATGGCTATGTACTGTGACAGGTTAATCTCGAGTTAAAGCCTATTTCTTAATTTTCTATTTTATGGCTTCGTCCGAACTACCAATATATTTTATGCACATTCAAACTCTTGTCTTCTCTATGACATGGTGACAAGAACAAGAACAGGAGGAACAGAACTAAACAACACGACCTACATAGAAATTTACTACAGTAGGTACTATACTGTAAAAACTGGTGCATCTATGACGCTTAAAACCAACATATAATTATTACGTATAACATGTACGCAGTTAGGATGTATCTCAAGTTCACCTGAAGTGCATCCAAATTGCATTTCGTAGTCTAATGCTTTTTAATTAAAAGACTAAAAGATGCACTTTAGATGCACTTTTATCGCGTTTTTGATACACATTTTTGTGCACTTAAGATGCACTAATTTTTACAGTGTACGTAAGTTTACATGCATTTTTCTGTGTCTTAAGATTCTTTAGTTTTTACAGTGTAGATACAGAGAAGCCTAAAAACTCCAAATCCCCTTCAAAAACCCGTAATTGATTCAATTTCTACGTTTTCGTGACTCTTATTTGGTCAAGCGTATTATACTGCAAGTGTCTGTACAATTTTATTTGACTATTTTAGTAACTTTTGTTATTAGTATGCTTATCAAATCAATTTTATTTGGTAAGCAATATAAGTAAATTGAATCAAGTATACCTAGGTAGGTACCTATTAGAATAAATAAATAAATAATTAGCCAAGCATACTCTGCTCAATCCTTCTATAATGCAATGACAGGAAAGATGCATAATCTTCCCTCCTTGACTACATACATCCCATGTGCTCGTTTTTTGACCATTTGGAAATGGTTCGAGACCGAGTCATAGATAAGGAAATCCTATGATCCTACGGAATGTGATGTGATGAAACCGAAGGGGAAACGGGCAGGCAGTCAGACATGGGGAGAAGAGTCTGAGAGAGCTGGAGAAAGAAAGGAAGCAAGTTTTACTTGAAGAGCCTTAAGGATTTCAACTCAAGTCATCCACGGAGAGCCAAGAGTCTTGAGGCAAATAAGAAGCTTGGAAATGCGAGAAATCTTTTCCATCCTTGGTCTTGGTCTTGGTACAAATCCTTGAATTTGAGTTACACGGAGGAGAGTGTCCGTGTCTGTACGGTTGAGTACAATGCCATATTCTACATCATACCACATACGATACGATACGATACGACACGACATTCCATTCAACCGCTACCACCAGGCTATGTGTAGATATACAGTCATACATGGTACCTTTGAAGGAAGCGGAAATACGGGTGTAGATTCTAGACTAGCATCGTGCTGTTCTCCTGGTGTTGTAAGAAGTATAGGATGTTAAAAAACCGTTCCGCGACTCAATATGATGTCCACAAAATATGTTGACTTTGAAGGAAGGCGAGAGAGAGAGANAAAACCGTTCCGCGACTCAATATGATGTCCACAAAATATGTTGACTTTGAAGGAAGGCGAGAGAGAGAGAAAGGAGAGAAGAGGATATGGCAATGGCAATGGCAATGGCAAGTAGTGGTCGTACAGTGCCAAGATATTCTCCCGAGACATGTTATGTTTTTCAGAAAATAAGAAGTCGTCCTCTTATTATGGGTTTAAGTCTTCAGACAGATTGGATTGATTCCTCCATGGACGTGGCTGATGTCTACTTTTTCCCAATTTCCTCCGGTCTTCCCACAACATATTTTTTTTCTCTGCACTCCGTAAATACATTAGGGGACTCTAGTTCTGGCTCTGGTCTCGGAACAAGTCACTGCACATACACGTATAAATACATTATACATATTACCCTGTCTCTCCTTCCTTTCTATTTCCATTCACTCGTCTCTTTATTTAGAATTCAGTGGAAGGTGCTCGTACATGTTTATAGGTGGTAGGTACAAGTCGTATAATATGCAATGACTTTATACGAATCTTAACCTCAAAAAGGATTCTGCTTTCCCTCCAACCAACCCCTTAATTTTTTCAAAGGCGGCAAGCTTAAAGTATCGGGTTTTCCCTAATAGAATAGTAATCGTAAGTTTAAATTAGTGGTTGACAGGTCCATGTATTTATATACACAATTCATCATTGGGTAGAAAGCCTCAGAGTTAGACGACATGTACCTGCCTGCAATTCGATTCAATTGAATTCAATGCAGTGTAATGCAATGGAATGCAATGCATTGCAACGTAATGTAATGTAATGTACGGTACTGTAATGCAATGCAAGTGTGGAAGGACCTACGTCGCCATGGTTTCGAGGCATTGCGCGCCTTCGTTTTCCCATGTGCATATGAACATATGTATTTCTTTGCACATACGTAATATATGTACAGTTGAAATAATCAATTTTTGTATACCGAGTCACGTATATTCTTACAAAAATATATCCTCATACACATTCGCTCCATGATCACACTCGAAGGTGGATGAACTTACTTATAAGATTTACGCTGTTAAGATTTTAAAGCTTTTATTCCGCGATTTTCCCATAAGACTCCCATTTTCAAATAAGGATTTGCTAGAGGTTCCGTTCAGCTCAGTCGTCTTGTCCCTCCACTCCACTCCACTCTACTCCACTCTACTCTTCCCATCTCTTCTCCTTTCTTTTCCACTCCACTCCGCCAATAAGGAACGGCGCGTGAAGAGAAAGACTGGGTAGCAAGGATGAAATTTTATGTTTGTATTTCTACGTATAAGTTGGACTTATTATTAAGCAGGATTGTATGCTGTGTAGAGTTTACTATATATGCTTATATATTTACTGTCTAATATCGCTACAACATCTCTCTCTCTCTCTCTTGCCTTGCTCTTTAATGTGTGATTGAGAACCAAGAAGAGCAGAAAAGATTTTCTGGGTGTTTCTATCCAATAGATTTACGTGCTTCTATTTGTACTTAGGAGTGCAGAGCAATAGCAGTGGCAGTAGCCATGAAATGACATGACACAGTATAACCATGGTGCTTAGAAATGTCTATATTCTTCTGCACTCTCGGTGGCTTGGTTTTTCATGGCATCTTATGGTATAGCATGTTATGGTATGGAAGGGAAGGGAAGGGAAGGGAAGGAAAGGAAAGGAAAGGAAAGGAAAGGAAAGGGAATGGGTGAGGCTTTAGACACCAGCAAACAGCAAACAGGACAAGAAGGAGAACGACTAAGTAAGACCAACACAGGAAAGCGAGAGGATAAGAAAACAAAATGAAACGGAAAAAAACGTAGGAAAAAGCTACGTAGGCTGCTGCACTATATGTAGCTGTAGTAAATGTAGAATGTGGAAGAAAGACAAAAGCATCTTCTTCTCGTACTGGATGTGGATGTGGATGGGATTCTGGAACAAACAACTTGTATTTATTTACGAACCTGTCTCCATCCTTTTCCCTGCAACCATGCAACCATACCATACCAAACTAAACCAAACCAAACCAAACCCAACCACCTTCGTCTTCGATAGCTTCCTCTTCCCAAGGATTATTTGGAGAGGGAGTGAAGCACACAAACCTACATTCGACTTTACATACATACCATAGTTTACTATCTACTGGGTAAAGTATGAGCGAAGACAAAACAGTAATTCGATTACATGTTTGTCATGTTACCTTCGGAAAACTCAAAGATTGTGCTGCCGTGCCGTGCCGTGGTTTGGCTTGGTTTGGCATGGCATGGCATGGCATGCCATGCCATTGCTTAGAAATTGCAATGCATTGCTTTGCTTTGGTTTCCTGGGTATAGCCTATAGCTTTGCCACTATGTCTCCGTCGTTCTCGTTGTCTCTGTCTCTCGGTGTAATGGAAGGTGTGCCTATCTTTATCTACCCACGAAATATCTCAATGTTCAAGAGCAAAAGCCAAAGCCAATGCCAATGCCAAAAGGAAGAGAACATCGGAAGAAAGTAAGAACGATGGATGAGTGTAGAAATAAATATTCATTCCATCGTCACTATCGGCGTGTAGCCCCAACCCCATATATCTGTATGTAATTTCCTCCTGTTTCCTTTCTTTACAAAATTAAAGGGTAAAAGAGTACAGCTGAAGAAGCTACAATAAAATGCTAGTGTCTCAAATATACTTTTCTAGCTTTCCATTTTAGTCGTGGCAAGACAAACGTACTTTGATAGTAATGTCTACATATATGTATGCCTGCCTTCTTGCCTCTATGTATCTTCTATGTATGTATGGATATAGATGAGGATAGTGGATGGGAAAATTTAGTTATAGGAACTCAAGTTTGTTCAGTAAAAAAAAGTAAAAGTAGCTCTATCCAATTTCGTTCCAATAGTATTCTTAATAATGAATGAAATTCTTTGATTGTGCAGGTTTCAGGACTTTCAGGTTTGGAAAGGTAGGCACTCGACAGTTTTAGGATTGCGGGCCAGACAAGTCAAGCCATCGTTGGTCGTTCCACATGTGGCGAATGAGAAGTTGAGTGAGCAGTGAGTCTCACTAAAGAATTAAAGTTAGAGCATGTTTATATTTGCAGAGCAAAACAATCAAGTAACTTTTAAAAGACACTAAATTATCAAAACATTCCGAGCAGTGAATTTCCAAGGAAAGGAGCCAAAGGAACAGGTTGACTGGAATGTTGGATTTTGTTAGTATAGTGTATCGTCGACCGTCCTCCTCGACTTTGACTTTTTCACGGAATCGAAAAAACAATTGTCCTGAAGTAGAGCAGTCTGTTTTTTTCTGGTTCTTCTTCGTGTTCATATGCAAAACTAGTTGGAGTTTACAAGTTAATGGAGGTGAAGGTCTGAATAGAATACACAGTACAATACTGGCCAATTCGCCATCGCCAGACTAATTAGAGAAATTGTGTCTTGTAATCTAATTTCTTTGAGTAATTCATACGACTCTGACTATGATTTGGGGTTGGGAGCAAGGAGCATTATTATTATGTAGTCATGTAAGAAGATCTCTTCTTCAAAGTTTTCAAAGTTACTAGATTACATAGGCAGGAGAAATAAATTGATAACTAAAGGCAGACTATTTTTGTTGGAGGACGACACAGAGGTCAATTCGCACAGACGACTGACAAAGACAAAGAGAGAGAGAGATAGATAGAGAGAGGGAAACTAAGGAGAAATAATGCATACCGGTGTCCTAAATGATTACTGCTTTGTGACTCATATTTATTCACATAAGCCATTCAATGGGAAAGGCAATAGCCACAACACCGCAAACTTGTTTCGGTGTTGGTTATTCGGTGATTCGGTTGTATTAGTATTGCATGGTTAGGTAGGTAGGTAGGAAGGTAGGAAGGTATAGGTAGAATGTAGGTACAGGGAAGTGTAGAGTGGAAGCCCAGTACAAGTTGGTGGGAAATGGGACGACTAGAATCTAGAAATTCGAGGAGCCAGACAGACAGGAAAGTTCATGATATTTGTGTGCACAAAACAAACTGCATTACACAAATAAATTATGCGGTGAAAACTTCCACACGAGAACTCAACGTCTTTGCTTATTTGTCTGGTGAGCGTCAAACATGACAAGGCTGAGTCACAACGAAGCGAGGGAGACGAGAAAGTTTTTGTATAATAAAATGAGGATACTCAACTTTAACAATATCAGGATGGCAATTGTGACAAGGATCAACTTTTTAAAACTCACACTAGAGAATTCTCCATTAAGGAATGGAGGAAGAAGGAAACTTGTGAAGTTCATCGTTTCTTCTTTCCCGAACTACGTCATTATTAAAGAGATATGAGTTATAGCCTCATTGCCTTATAGCCCTGGAACATGACTTGACACACATAAGTTTATGTGGTAGTGGTAGTTGCAGTGGTAGAGGTGTCTTAGTGTCTTCACAGTTCACACAACATTATTTCTCATGACTCGAGCATATGCAGTGGGTCGGCTTTTGGTCTGGTTCTGGCTCTGGTTCTGGCTCTGGTTCTGGCTTTGGTTCTGGCTTTGGTTCTGGTGACTGTGCGTGTACACATTAGAGATGCAGAAGGCTATGCGTGTACAGTTTTTGAATTACTGAATTTCTGCACTTGATACAATTGCACGGGATAATTCAGTATGCACGGCATTCGATGTCAGTTGAGTCATTTCATTTCCACATTAATTACGTAGCACTTCTACGCTATCGTATGATTCTACGGTTCTACGGTTCTCAGTCTATGAAATGTGAATTTAGATGATATTCCCTTCCTTTCTCTTACCCTCACTCGGCTCCCTATAATTCTCCGTCTGCGAATTTTTGAATGACATAACTGACGGGGCAAAGATGAAATCATAAGTGAAAAAGAGACACGCAAAATGATGAGGTCGCTTTATTCTTCTCGACTCTGACGTCTCCCTATATGTATTGCCGGCGAGAAACCAAGGACCAATGAATGGCTTCTAGCTTCTCCTCTTACGATCCTACAATATGCACGAAAACACTCTCACTCTCACTCTCTCTCTCTCACTCACTCACAGAGGAAATTTCCTAGATAGAAAATAGCATGGAGTATGTGTATAGTTGAGGATAGGGGAGATAGTCGTGGAGCAAGAGCATATAGGATATATAGGATGACTGCGGAAACTTCCGTTCAGTTGCTGTTCAGTAGAACTGACTTCCTCTCGAGTCATCAAAAACCTCGTGCCCTGTTCAACTATTTCATAAATCACACTTAGCTTACGGTTAGCTCTGTTTCTCTTATAGCTTGGTACTTCGGCAGGGAGCAAGTTAAGTCGTTACGGTAAAGGTCTATGGTCGACAGATAGGCTACAAGATGCAGATAATATTCCTTTGTACACTCAAAATTCCACACCAACTGTTCCTGAGGTTAAGGTAGTTTCTGTACGGAGCATCCGTTTCGGTTTCACTCCCGTAATCAATACAACTCGGTCAATGTATCAGCGAGAATTATCGCTCCACGGTACTAATATAGGGAGTAATCCATTCCATTCCAAGGCAAGTCAGTGCAATGAAGGCATGGGAAAGGTTCAAAGGTTTTCAGTTTTGGTTTTGGTTTTGCTGTGGGTTTCGGATCATGTTTGAACTCTGGGAGAGAAGATGGAGATTCCATGCATAGGTATTCACTCTCCTCTGCTTTTCAAGGAAAAGGACAGAACAGAAGCAAGAGGGAAAGTTGCATTTGTAACATCTCTGCTGTCATTTTATCTTGCAGTGTGCTCTCATGTATTAGGTATTTGTCGCTGGGGACAAGCCACTTGTTCAATATGCTCTGGTTTTCTCGCTCAAGAGGAGGATTTCTGTAGTGGTACATGGTGGTTTCCTCTTAATTACTTATATTGCACTTACTTTGTGCACGTCAAAATTATCTGTTAGTCGCAGTCGGAGCTCTCCAATATATTTAATGGGAATAGTGTTGAGCTTAAAAATTTGATTGAGTCTGCGACACAAGGCTTTGTTCGCTAAATTCTATCTGGGAAATTACCTGCACCTGACACTTTTTTCCATTTGGAGCAATGAAAACCATATATTTTTGATAGGTGGGGAAAATGAGGCGCCCAACCAACTATATTATTCAGCACTGCTCGAAACCCAAGATCCTCCCGTAGAGTACAAGTAGGAAAGTGGCAGTAGACAGTAGACAGTAGCTTGCTCCTCCACACATACACATACACACACACAAACGCATATACACATGCAAATATGGATTCCGCCAGTCAAATAGTCAAATAGAGGATGTTCCTCAGTAGTCAGTAAAACGGCAAGCAGACTGTCACGTAATAGAAAGATGTATGGACGTAAGGGAACCGTTGCTCTGTGTATTTTAAGGTTTCTGGTTCTCTTGGTTGGTCGTATACACATACGGGCTGTCGGAACCTATACACGTCGTAGAATCCAGTCGCTCGTCTAGCCTTCCAACAAGCCCAGAGAATATAGATGTGTATATTAAATGTTCAACGTTCAATGTTCACCCTCCTTTCAAAATGAGTATCAATATTCCTATACTCTTGCTTTTCCTTTCCTTTCCTTCCCTTCCCTTGGCTTGGCTTGGCTTGACTTGACTTGACTTGGTTGACGTGCGTGCATACATCCATGCATTCATGTGCACACGTGGGACTGCCTATGTATGTATATTGGAATTAGGACGGAGACGGCTTCAGGAAGTCATTCGTATTTAAAGAGAAAGTCATGCATTTTACATGGTGTTTTCCTCCCTCCTCTTTAAACATGATAATTTTACAAGTAGGCTTTAGTGGAAGACGACAGGACAGGACTCAACTATCCTGTATATGTGTATTCAATGCAGCTGGTGGGAGTCTACGAGTGGCTACTGACTTGCGAGACTTTTAGAATTCAGATAAAAAATTTGGTCCCTAAGATGCTTATGGAAATCTCAACATATGTTCAAATGCTCTTCACTTATTCTCTTGACCACTAACCTTCATCCTCCTGTTCGCTCTTAGCTCGCACCCTTCCTCGAGCTCCAGTTCCAGTACGAGCTCTAGCACTAGTTCTAGTTCTAGTTCTAGCTCTAGCTCTAGGTTTTAGGCCTTGTGTCACAAGTAAAGCTTAACATATGTTTGCTCCTATATGCACTTCACTTAACACTTATATCCATGTACCTATATGTACCTATATGTCTACTCCGTGTAACAAACTACATACACCAGGATATGGAAAGAGTCTACATGCAAACTTTTTACCAGTAGCCGACTACAACAGAACAGAACAAGCCTCCCATCCTTGTCAGATAGTTTTCAAGTTTTTTTTCTCCATTTGCATTTGTTTCACAGGCCCGACCTATGTATGTGTGTAATGGTTAGAGGCAGACGACAGTAGTGCAGTGTGGTAGGTATACCATAACGTTTTTTCCTTTCTGCTTTTTCTTTACTATTACTACTACGACTATGGAAAAAGACGAAGACGAAGACGATGACTACCTACTACATACTACTGCCACTACGGTTGCAGCAAGACTTTGGATTCAAGTGTGAGAGCAGCTATACCTAGTCAACGGAGTCGTGTCGAGTCGGTGGTACGGAGGAGAATGTCTTGCCTGCCTGTCGAAGATAAATTTGTCGCGAAAGATTACGCTCGTGCTTTCGTCGAAAGAAAGCCAAAAAGGGAAAGTCGTCGACGAGCGAAGAGAGCGAGAGAGAGAGAGAGAGAGAGAGTGGCAAGGCGAAACTCCAACGCCAATGTCAAAGACAAGAGTTACTCTGGTTCAGTTGAGACTCACTCTATATATTTATCAATCTCTATCTATTTCTACTTCTAGTGTTCAACTGTTTTCTGCATTCTAGCTCCAACTTGAGTCCTAAACCTTCGATCGCTCAAGAAGTGGTAAGAGTGTGGGATAGAAAGGGGCTAAGTTTAAGCACTGAATGTAAGATATTGAATTTTAGATTTGACTTTGACACGGGGCCATAACCATGTAGGCAGGTTTAGTTGGGCCTTAGCTCCAGCGTTTTCAACCAGCCCAGAGTCTGACTGGATGCAACATTGCAATCCTTCGTTGGTTATACGGTAGGTACAGTTCTACCGTACCGCACCTCGCGGGCTGGACGGGTTATGGTTACGGTAAGGGTAACAGAGGGAAAACGAAAACGAAGAACGTGATCAAGTTTACACTTGTTCCCTTCACGGATTTATAATCCATACGTAGGGTGTATAGGTAGTTCCTACCTACCTTCTGTCTTTCCTTCTGTTCCTGACTCTGGTTCTGGTTCTGGTTCTGGGTCCGAAGCCTATTGAATACCTTTGAATGATGGGAAATGAATGCGCATACTAATGAAAACCAAACCACACCATAGGAGACTAGTTGATGGGTTCTGGTTCTGGGCTGGTGAAATTCGTCTATGTGAATTTCACACGGAAAGTCACTTATTTATAGAAATGAAATAGAATTAAATTGAATTTTTTTCCTCAAGGTGCTATATGGCCAAAATTTATGGATAATCTTTTGAGGCTTCCAACATCACATGGAAGATAGTAAGAATCTTAATTAAATTTCTTGAGAGTTCCAACAAGAAAATAAACGTATGCTTAATGATTTATGAATTTCTTCTATACCTACATACATTCTATTTGGAGTATTTGCTTCGCATATAAATGCACACTGTAGTATAGGTACCTACTAAAAGGTGGGTTATAGTGATAGTGATAGTGATAGTGATGGTGACTACTTGCATGTGCTCCCACTATTTCTAATTTCTATATACACCACCTCCATCTCACCTTCAGTATTAACACTTCCCATTCCCACCTCCCACCTTATAGCTGTCCTTACAGCTTTCCTATTATACCCTTCACTTTCTCTTCCTTCCCTTTTGTACTCTTGTCAATACTACGTAAAATAACCCAAGGAAACCGCCATGGAATCACGTAACTGTATTGTACATTCATTGTGATTGTGAATTCACACTTCAGCTCAGTCGAACGTGTTGCACCATGCACAAAAGCCAGCCAGACAATACAAGACAAGACCAGACCAGACTAGACTAAGTAAGCCAAGCCAAGGCAGGACAGGTCTCTGGTCGTGCTGCAACTATAGATTACAATTTTAATTGTCATTTAAGTTGTTCTCGGCTTATATAGAGAATTAAATGCTTAGGAATTCAATCAATTTTGTGACTTAATTTTTACTTTGAGAATTCCATTTCTATTCCTAATTAGGTGTTTCCAATTCAGCTTTCAGATAAATTTGGTAGTCAAAATAGTGGGTTATTATACATGTAGGTATGTAGGTGAGTAGACTTGGGTAAAGATTTGCCTCCGTATAAATGATTGAGTTTGACTAAGCAAGCATACATGAGTAGGTATTCTACCACTCTATTCAAGACTAAAGAAAGGACGAGGGGACGGAGAATCCCCACTTTTATCTTAAGGTTTACATTTTAAACCTTTGAAGCTTTATGTCGTATCGTATCATGTTCATGGAATCCTGGTCTGGTCTGGTCTGGCCTGGTCTGGTCTGGTCCTAGTGAATATTCCTATTCGTATACTCGTAGTTGCTCATTTGATGTAACACGGAGAAATGATGAAACTTGTAAGGAACGAGATTGGTGGATAAACAAGATACACAAACTGACGATGAGAGAAAGTTGGGTAAAGAAAAGGAGAGAGTGCTCCAAGTCACCTGACCAGACTTTGAGAATTCTGTTTGTATGATCCAGTATAGGAATGAGAAATTTTGAGGTTCAGTGGTTTCCTCGTGAAATCCTACCATTAGTTTGGTGTAATAAATAAATGATTGTGTGGGTACACGTATGCATAGTTACTGTATGTAGTTGCTCTTGGAAGGTCTGAATGTCAGTACAGAACAGCAGAGGAGAGACGTGAGAGAGTGTACATATGTAGGTGTGTGGGGAACGGACAGCTCATAGTCTATAGACCATGGCATGGCACGGGATCGTATGGCATTATATGTTATGGTATGGTTTGGTGTGGGTAGACTGCCCGAATAGACTGGTTTCTAGTTAAAATTGAAATCACAAAAGGACAAGTAAACTCGTCACTCACATTCCTCACAGAATCAACGAGAAACATGATGAATACATTTGTAGTCTGAACCTCCTCACAGCGTTACTCTCGTCTCGTCTCGTCTCGTCTCCTTCGTTTCGTTTCTCTTACCGCTTTAACTTGTCCGTGTGCACCCGTGTAAGCCTATTTTGCTTGGATTATTCAATTGGGGTGTGCAATGTGCCCAAAGATCCTCTTCCGAGTGACATATACCGTAGTCATGTGAGTCACTGAGTATTAGCCGTCGTCGTAGGTGTAAGGCAAGAGTTCCAAGTATATTTACATGGCTTTCACATTACATTTCCGACGGTGAGAAGGGAAAACACGTATGATGTCGTATGTAGTTGTAGTTCAGTGAAAGGAAAATGAAAGGTAGAATTTTAAAACGGAGTTTGTACATTGCGGTTGTCTATACTGCTGATCCCATCTTGTGTGCAAGTACTAATAGGTATGTGTGTAGAGGGCATGTGTACACATGATGGAGTGGGTAGGTATAACATTACAGAACACCAAGGGAAGAGAAGAGAAGGGAAGAGAAGAGGAGGGAAGGGAAGGGTAGGAAGGAGAGTGAAGGTTCCTGTCCGTAAACTACGTGTTACTCAAGTTGAAGTGCGAGAGGTAGACTGCGAACTGCGAGGAAATTTCTCGTGTCAGTAGTCCTCGTCAGTCAGCGGAATTAGCTCTCGCTAGCACAGAATTAGTACTACATGACTCCACAATGGTGATGGTGTGGTGGTTGTAAGCGCATCATTCCACAATACATCCCAAGATAAGCAGATAAAGTACACGGGTACGAACCTACAAACAGAACCGGTGCTCTCTCCAAAGTTGAAACAAAGCTGAGAAAAGAGACCTATACGTTGTTTCCGTTCCTATTCTCTTCTTGTTCTTGTTCTTGGATTGGTCTTGTGGTTGCTCGTGTCGTCCCTTCCATTGCCACCGGTCCCATTCCACCAGACGTACTTTCAATGCTTTCATTTGTAGCCGCAGCTCTAGCCCTAGCCGCATTTGATGTCCCGTCGCAATCGCAATCGCAATCGTAATCGCAATCGTATCGTATCGTATCGTATCAGTACACAAAGTTCGACGCTCAGTTTGCATTTCTCCACTCTCAGATTTTATTCCATGTTACATTTCTATTAGTGTGGTATGAATTTGGATGGAAGTTAACGAGTACCTTGTATTAGAAATCGAATTCCTATTATGTATAGTATTAAGGTATAGGGTGACACATGCCGCTACCGCTACCGCTACCGCTACCACTTCCACTTCGAGTACAGTACAGTTACTGCTTCTCCTCTTTTAACCCACCAGCGTCAACTTCCCTCGTCTAGTATTGCCGGCAAGCCTTGGAAATATAGAAAAGTTTGGTGTAAATAGCAACTACGTGTAGATATTATTGCTCGCGGGTTGCCGCTGCCGTGGTCGTTTCATGTTACCAATAACCACATGGAAAATATTACTTAGGTATATAAGAACTCTCCTGGTTCCTATGTACATATATCAAATATCATATGTATGTATGGAGGTAGGAAGGTTAGATGCATACGCATACTGTATGTACAAGGTATGTATATACTTACCTTTATTTTTTGTCCCTGGCCCTGGAAAGTTTTGTTATTAAAAATTTGATTTAAGTACATAATTACCTACCATGTGTAAACTTGGCGTAGTCATAGCCATAGTCATAAAAACATATTTACCTTCCTAGCTTTGCCTTGCGTTCGCGTTGGTGTTGGTATTGGTATTCGTTTTGGTGTTGGCTTAGGCTTTGGCTTTGGCTTCACCTATGTATGGTTTTGGTTTTGGTTTTGGTCTCGGTTCGGATTTCCACTCCGACTTTCCATGCAGTTTCGAGTTTTCCAAATCTCAAGTTTTGTTATCAGAATTTATCTTTTTCTTTCGATTAGAAATTCCTTCCTATGGCTAACCTTGCTTCGTTTCACAGGCTTCCTAGGCTATGCTATGGCTATGGCTGTGGCTGTGGCTGTGGTGTACTGACTGTACTGTACTGTTTGTACTGCACTGTACTCTTTGTGTACTATTCTTTTGAGTGATTCGCTCTTTGAAAAGAGAGTGCTTTTAAATGGTGGAATTCTGTGAACCCTGCACATTACTGGGTGATGTGATGGGCTCTGCTATGTGCTGTGTGGTATCACTCCGCCATAAATCTATATCACAGGAGGCAGACAGTAGACAGTGTGCATTCTTGTTCACGTTTTGTAATAATATTGGAAAGTGCAAAAAACAGTATATAGTTTTTCATCCTATAGTCCTAGTGTATTGTATTGTAGACTGTAGGATACATAATACAATTCTATACAAGACTTTACTGTGGAATCCAGTACAGGCTACTGTTGCTTATGTTACTTTTGTACTACATACCTAGTTTGAATGTACGAAATGAAATGAATAGGAGAGATCACTCTAGGAACAGGGAGAGGAAGAGGAAACTCTTTTGGCCAGAAGGCAAAACAAACTATAAGGTGAAACATACACACATGGAGATCAGAGGTTAGAGGAATACTCAACTTTGCCGCAACTACCGACCTCCGATGCTGGATGGATATAGATGTGAAGATGTGTGGTGTAACTAAGAATTATGTACCTATGCATGCAGAGAATCGACCTAAGCGAATGAAAACAATACAGATATTTACAGATAATATTCTTTTCGCTTGCCAATGTTTTCTCTTTTCTCCTATCACATATTATGTTGTGATTGCCTCATTTTCCTTGTCTTGTCTTTATGCTAAACTCGTGAGTAATATGGTATATAATAAGTCCATACATACTTATATCAAGAAATGCGTCAGTAGGTACTTTTCAAATGCGGGAAAAAATTCAAAGGAGTACCTACAGATATTCTAGGTATACTAGAAATGCGATTGCAAGTGGAGACTACATTTGCTTTATCCTATGACTATAACATTATCTGTATATGCATACATGATAGTTACTTACTAGGTAGGTACATCTAGTTGCAGATATTTCGTAGCCCGAAGCATTTATAAGTCGTTTAGATTTGGACGTATAATGATGCAGCATGTCTCGAAATGTGAACTGATTATCCTTTTAAAAATTTCAGGTCAATCGTCAAATAGAATAAGATACGGATGATTGTATGTTGTGATTTTTTATCCACGTTTTTTTTGTCTTGGCAGATGGAACAAATCGCCTATTTACACGATGTTCATTTGCGTTATGGTTGCTTCTGTAACGTGGGGGCGTGTCGAAGGCATTTAAAATTGGATCCGGTGGAACTTCTCAAACACTATGAGGTAATTCATGGTTTTCTCTTTCTCTCTCTCTCTGTAATTATTTATTTATTCTGTGCACTTCATTTGTTTTGAAGGATAGAATGTTTGCTTACGTAAACTATCGTTCAAATGATCTTTCCTTCTCCCTGTTTTCCATTCCAAAGTCTCAAGTTGAAAAAGCCGGGATGCTGCTGCTCTGCTATTATCAGTACTAGGTTCTGACGATGAGATGGCCATGACTATGGTATGGTATTTCATGGCAAAGCGTGGCATAGAATGGCATAGCATGGCGTAGAATGGCATAGAATGGCACGGTATGGTTTGGTATGGCATGGTATGGCATGGCATGGCGTGGTATTCGACGGCATAGCAAAGTGGTGGTGGTGCATGAAAATAAAATTTCTAACTCGAATATATTAATCATAGCTTCGGTTTTCGGTCGGTAGTGGTTTCGCAAATAATTTTATTTTGCGTAATTTACTCGTACTTTCGAGTCTTGAATAGCGCATATTTTGTGTCTATCCACAGGCTGAAAATGCAATATTCAAAATTGAAAGTAATAATGTTATTTAGGACGTTGGTGTACAGACTACCGGAATATGATATGTATGGTAAATGATGGTGTAAGTACCTAGCGATATAATAGGAGTATGAGCATAGCGGTAGACGTCAATATTTTGTAATCCTATGGAGGTAGATGTGGATGGGGATGTGGATGGGGAAACTATACAGCTGAGCGTAATATGTAATTGAAAAGCAGATACGAGAAATCTCAGTTTAACCATTGTTCTGAATACCAAAAATCTATTCACAATTTCACAAGTCGGATGCAGAAAAAGGAAACCAGCTCGAGTCTAATTTATGAGACGCGACAATGAATGTGAAACTGTAGAGTTTCGCCAGAGAGAGAAGAACGAGTCTCGGAGCTACACCCGAAGCAAGTTCATAGTTTGGGTTTGGAATCATGCAAGCGAAAAAGCATATTCAAGGCTCCATGCTACACGTTACACTTACAGTTCGCATCTCATTCAGATTTTCCATTTAGAGGAGGGGTAGTGTGTATGGTATGTGTATGGGGATACCTACATATACATATACACATTCATAGGTATACTTACTCGGTGTAGACCTTGGTATGCTTTGTTCTCAGGACTTGTTCTACTCGAATCCTACACAAACGTTGAGGTTGGTATGCACAGGAAGATCGTATTTATAAGTGTGTGTGTGAAGTTACCTACATACCTACTAGCGCACACTACCACAAGATACACTCGACCAGCAGTGGTTCAGAACTCAGCTCATCGTCAGCCAGATGAAAAAAAAAGAATGAAATTTTATGCTTGGAAAATGGAATACTCTCAACTAAGAGTAAGTACTTACAATCATCGTGATGCTATTAGAAATTCACATTTTTCTCTTTTTTTTCCATCTTTCTTTTTCTCTCAACTTGGAAAAGGATTTTGGGAGATAGGGAACAAAAGTAGTAGCAAGTAGGCCTAGGGTTGAGTGTCGGATGCTCCGACCCATAAAGAATCCTTAGTAGCTGAGTGAATGGGAATTTTTATTACTTGAGGAATTATATTTCCATCCATATAAGTGTCATCTCATCATTTTAACCTCTCATCGTCGTCCACCATCTTCATCACATGTCAAAGATTTCCTACCTAAAAGTGTACATTATTTTATTACTGTGTAGTACGTAGTCTGACAATAATTTCTTGTTACTCCTCCTCGTCCTCTCGTCCTCTGCTTCACAACGTTCCTTCCACAACAGAATCACATTCATCCTCCACTGCACTACATCCGCATACATACCGTCGAATCCCGTCGAATGGAATACCATACTAGTGCCAGTGCAGTGGAGTTCAAGTGCCAGTTACCAGTATCAGTTCCCACGAGCATGATATCCTCGAAAATGCTATGATGCTGATATCGTAATAGGTACTTCTCAAGTTATGGTATGGATGGCATGCGTCTCTCCGTGTATCACCATCATATGTACCTAGATAGTATGTAGGAAACGAACACGTTTTGGTTTCGGGTCTCTCTCCCTCTCTTTATAAGCCTTTCACAGATCCTGAATCCTGAGTCCTGCTCTCCTCCGGAGCAATTGCAATATCACATCCACATCACATGAGAATAGAATAGCAAAGTACACACTCCTGGAATTACGCTGCTGGCTATTAAAAAAAGGAAAAGGAAGAAAATATTTCGTAATGAGAAAATGGCAGAGCAGAGACACATAATATCCACATCAACATCCAATCCCATGTCATATATGTAGTAGGTAGGTACTTCTCTCTCCCATCCAAATCGTCATCCAAATGAGAAACAGAGAAGCAACACAAATATCTTATCGTGTGTTCTACGACAGTAATTACACGACCCCGTGTCTTTTACTTCTTCTTTATACTACATTTTTCCCCTTGATTTTCTATTTATTATTATTATTATTATTACTATTATTATTCATGACGAGAAAAAAAGTGGATCAGCATGAAAGGGATATTAACATGTCATATTTACTTACGTTAAACTTTTAGGTAGGTCGCCCGTGTCCTTGTCTTTGTACTTGCACATACATTGCTCATACACGTACTCATACAAAATCTTACTAGTTAGTTGTAGACTTTGAGCTTGTAGGTACTCGTATTTTAAAATATGTATTTA
>JAAXYX010002069.1:0-19150 GCA_036851915.1 Ptenothrix huangshanensis | reverse complement strand
GATTAACAGAAACCACTATTAATTTTTTTTAACCGTAATCTCTATTACTCTTTTTTTTACCGTGTAGTAACCAAAGCACCTTCAAGTTTTTTTTCCAGTCTTTCATTTTATTTAAATGGCTCTGTTTAATTGCGGAAAGGAAATTAAATTGCATGCCATCTTAATGCCAAGGTAGATATTCGAAAATATGAAGAAACTTGAATATCATTAATTTCCTAATATTAGCGACGATTGTAATTGAAATGACTTTCTACGATAGTAGTAATATAATTTTATTAAGTCCAAACAATTACACTGCCGTATTTGAAAAAACTCATTACAAGTCATAATTACCGTTCGAAAGAAAGATCTACTCTTAAGTTATATACCGTCGTTTAAAAAACTAAGAAAGGCATATGTAATTATTTCTAGTTAAGAGTAAAGTCAAAACAGGACAATATTCTTCAAAGTAAACGTGACAAATGTAGCATGTGATCCTGCAACAATAAAATCGATATGCTCTACTTTTCTTCCATGAATTTTTGGATACATACCACTACTTTTATCCGTAAATGAATTACTTTTTAAAAGGCAATACCCGTCACATCTACAGGCAATCAAGGATTTATCAACTATTCATCCACCTCGTTGATTAAGTGAAAGCAATCTATAAAGTATGTACCTATGTATTATTCTTTAAGCTGCAAAACTTAATATCTTATCCATAACCTTTTGGGAATATTCAGAGGATATTAACTTGTGCATCTCCAACAATGATATGTATAAGCACACAATATTACTTCAAAACTCAAATATTCGCTGCTTTAAATAGCTCAGAAATCAAGAAATTCCAATAAAACCAGAGCGTTTTACCCACCTTAATTTATATCCCATCCACTGTGTTCGAGAACCGCAAATGAGAATTCGATCCTGACAATTTGACTCGCAAGAAACAGTAAAGTACACGGCATCCTACCTAAAGCTCGCGTTTTATTTCACGAAAAGTATCATACATGTTGCAGGTTAAAATGGCTGAAAAAGTACCCGTTACAAGTAGAAGATTTTTATATGCATTTTAGAATTTGAGTGCATCTGGAAAGTTATTAAAAACTAATAATCGTTGGCTATTTATTTGGATTCAACGGATACATTTCCCGCAGTAAGTCAAACAAAATCTGTCAACATGTGAAAGTTCTTGAGTCACTTACCATCTTTTTTAACCTAAGTATCAGCACGCTTATCTTTGTAGCCAAGCAGGAATCATTCCCCAAACAATCATTTTTGGCTTTCTTCCAGTCAAGTTTGTTAATTGTTCATACAGGCCTGTCTATTTTAATCCTTTGCTTTGGTTTTATGATTGAAATGAGCTCCCTGTTTAAAACGTTATTCAAAAGAGCGTCCGAAATATCAAAAAAGCAGGCAGATTCATTGTGCTTTGTAACGGCTTTTCTAATAGATGTGTTTAAAAAATGTGTTATATACCAAAATTGTGAACATATAAACCAATGACATTTTACATGCATAGAGTCTATTACTTCACGCTTACCACAAAGAGGTTAGCCGTAATTGGGTGGGATTGTGGGATACCAAGAAATACGCTACTTAAAAGACAACGTTTAAATGTCCCACCATAACTTACTATTGTACTCGAATTGTTTAATCCTTACATGATTCTGAAGGTAGAGTTTAGGAACTTGGTTATATGAATTCCATTAGGCTTTCGATCAAATGTTGATGAATAAGGTAGTGTTTTTCCTTAGTAACTTTAGCAGTACATATAAATTCTAAAATGATGTTCATTTTCCTAGTTTTTTTTACCTTTGCAAGGTGGTAGTGCGTTTTTTCACTTTAGCGCTTGCCAAAGTGGTTTTCAGATTTTTCAATTTTGTCAAAGTTTAAAGGTAATGTATACATGCAGTAAATCCACTAAGCAATAATAATTTAAAAATAGTAGTGGAGTAGTGGATAGCAAAAAAATGCATGATTTTCACTTGTGAAAAAAAGTGGTTTGCCAAAGTTGATTTTCCTAATACAGTACAGTACACGCAGCAACCACACTTATAATTATAGGTAATTGTGTTTTGAGAGCTACAAAAACTCGTATTTAAGTCTTAAAAAAATTACTTTCTACGATTTAACAGCTATTCCAAATTAAAGCCAACATTATTTTATGCATAGTGTAGTTGCAATATTCATTACTATGTTCCTAATAGCATTTTGTAAAAACCCTTTTAGACAAATGAAAGAACATTAATGCAAATATCGAGGACAAACGCTACCATATATCATTACCATGATACAAGGAAACCAATCGCGCAGTTTTACCTAAAAGGTTCACACATCTCTAATACAATGAAATCATAGTTCTCACAATTTAAGTGAAAAACGCTCCTTGCATGTATATACATATATTTATGTACCGTAAAGCTTGTAATAGAGCCTCCCGGGCTCTAATTTTTCAAATGCTTCAAACCCCGGTCTGAATTAGAGACCCGGGTTGTACATATTTGAGACCCGGGCTCTACCCATTTAATTCAATGTATTAAGAGGCCCGGGATTTATTGCCAAACTTGGTATTTTATCCCGGGCTATTATTATTAATTATTACGATCATTTTCTTATACAGATACCTAATGGTTTTTATTCACGAGTCTTATAAGTGTTGGTAATTATAGTAGGTCTTCTGTATCGCTCAGTTTTACATTTAATCGGCTTGTTATTACAATTATTTCGCGTGGGCCTATTACACGAGCGCTCAAATGATGACAAAGTTGCGTACCTATCAGATACTTAACCGTAAGGTAATTACCATAAGACACCCTGGTTTTTTTCTTATAATAGCCGTCCCGCAAATGTTAAGTAGGTATATTGCTTGCTATAAAGGAAGTAGTTTGAATCATTTAATTTCAATATGCTTTGGGCAACGAGCTCTATGGAGGTAATATAGTGTAAGTGCAAGGCATAACCACCTTTATTGTCACTTTTTTAATCAAAACACAATACAAAATACTATTTTAAATACATAAATTCTGCTTAATACTTTTTGCATAGCATACCGATATTGGGTGGTTGTGCCGTAAGCAACTACCTTTTATGTAGAATTTCATTCACCTCATCCAATTAGAGTAAAAGCTATTTCATACTTTCCTTAGTATAAATGATTTACCGCCAACATACATAGTGCAAGGTAATTAGAATAAAAGCCATACCATGTTTTGTGAACACATGTCCGAGACACAACGAAAATCATAGTTTGTCAATAAAACATTAATCTCCCTGATTCCCGCAGAACAATCTAGGTTATATGTATATGTACATTGAATCGTGCTAAAATAATTGCGAGTAAGATTTTACTACTGTAGAAATCAAAAGAAAAGAAAATAAATTTATGTTTCGTTTCAGGGGCGTACTGGTACTGGAGATGGGGTCTTTTGGTGCTGCACTTCCCAAAATTTTAGAATAATTTGACTTCTTTAAAAAGTGTTAAATAAAAAAATCGGTGCCTTTAGAAGGCATTAATTTGAAAAATTACACCTTTTTAAAAGCTATTAATTGCAAAAATTGTACCCCTTCAAAAAGTAGGCATTAGGAAAATACAGCCTTTTTTTAGACAGTGTTAATTGGAAAATTAACAAATTCAAAAACAATGTTTTCTAATAACATTGCACCGCACCTCCCTTAAAATCAGTCGCAGTTACGCCACTGTTTCCAATGCAACATCATTCGTTAGGAATATTCAGCCTAATAGTAAGACCAAAGAAGTTTCTTGGCCATTCAATCATACAAAGTCCAACTTAATTATTATTAATTTTTATTATTCATTAAAGTTCCCTTGATGAAATGATTTTTATTCCATTAATAAAATTACACTGCACATGCCATCATAAAATACTACAGCATTGCCCCGCACAATGTTAATACTCCCTTCCTGAGTACTAGTACTGGACTGTGCCAGAACTTTCGTAGAAAGATTTTCAGTCAGCAGTTGCACCGACGGGAAAACACAATAGAAGCTTTTCCATACGAAGTCAACGTTTCTGAGAGAAAAAATCACATCAAAATGTTGTTAACAAAAACAGATTTAAAGTGGAACATCCTTGCTTACTCAGTACTAGGAAAGAACTGTCAACTACCGTTCCAAGTACAGTATCTAGTCGTATCGAAGAATACGTCGGATAATGTAGTGAAGGTTGATTTGAATAAATCTCTATGGCAACTTGTAGCGAATTCAATATGGACAATATTCTCCTTCATCCATTGGATGTCCGTGGCATTGGGGCTAGCTTTGCTTTTCCTTTTCCCTGTTGATACTGACAGAGCATATTACATTCCTTGTGGTATTGGGGGCTTGAACTTGAAGACATGCGAGTGTGTTGCAAGAATTTTTGTAGGATTTCTTTACCCGGGACTAAATGCGCGATTACTCCAGTTTATAATGAACCCATCTGAAGAAGTGTGTTTGGAGTCTGGATCACAATTAAGTTAGTTAAAAAAATTTGATTTTTATTTAGCCATTTCTAAACGTATATCATTTAACTATGGAAGTTAGGAAAATGATGTACAGCAATGCAATTGTTACCAAATGTTTGATTTACACAGGTGATTATTTTCACTCTCAACACAAGCTCAGCTGGACGAAGTTGTACGTGACATATATGCCACTGGTGTTTGGGACAATACTTGCAATTATAGGGGTGTTTATATACGATCCACAAATACCTATATTCACATATGCCATCGTATGTCGCGCAATGGCCATAAAGCAAATTTCATTTATTGCTTGGCTCTGCTTTAGTATTGATCTTGTACTTGTTTTTGCAATGTTTTCTGTTATTTACCATTTTATGTTTTTAGTAATTTGCTTTATCGAAATCCTAAGATTTCAAATCGGGTTGCTCATTCGGAAGACGCAGGCAAAAATGGCTGAAAAAAGGTAACCCACAAAAATGTGATTTTCGACATTTCGACATTTCCGAGTTTCAATGTTAATTTAATTAGCAGATGGAATTTAAAATATTTCCTTTCAATGTAAAATTGTCTTACAAACACTAATTCAAATTGATTTCTTTTGATTCAGAAAATACGCATCCTGCCTGGATGCAAAATCAACTTGTGAAAAAATCAGAGTTCTTCAGATACACACTATCTATTTCAACCTCAGCATGAGCACACTTATCTTCGTGGCAAAGCAGGGAATAATGCTTCAAACTATCATCTTTGGCTTCCTTGCAGTCAAGTTTTTTCATACAAACATTTCCATGTCAATGCTCTGTCTTGTCATTTTTAGCGAATGTTGTGTCACGTTTATAATTTTGTTCAGCAATGCGTCCGAAATACCCCAGAAACAAAATGATTTGTTCAGGGCCATGAAGGATTTTTCTACCAAGTGTTTTTTCAAGTTGGACAGAAAGTATATGAGGATGACAATTAGTTCCTTCAGAATAAGCGCAATTAAAGTTGGGGGATTTAAGACTTTTGAAAGAGAGTCTACTTTGAACTTTTTGGATTTTGTGGTGAATCAGATTTTGGGATTGCTTGTTGTTCAAACTGGACAGTAAGCTCAAATTGATCACTATAGCTGCCGATTTACAAAAAATGAATAAAAACAGCGCTGCATATCAGTTGTCTGGCTTTTAGGTGTTTTAACACCTTGCTAAAGCAAAAGCGCAAGAATAGTTATAAAATCTATAATTAAAAAAATATAAAATATTGATGTCTAAACTAGAATTCTAAAAACAATCCTTGGTGGTTGTATTTTAATTTAAATTTTAATTTTACAACCGAAAACCATTCGACCTACTTATTCAAAATTTTTCGGCACGGATCTGATTGTGAGTCAGAATGTCAATTTTTTCTGTGAAACAAAGTATAAAGGTGTATATTTATAGATATTGTTGTGGTAATTATAACTCTTGTGTTGCATAATAACAACCTGATACAATTTCGTTGACCCAAAGGGTCCCCCGTAACTACATTTTTAAAAAACATGAAAAATTCGAAAAACCTTTTTCGTTGAAAATCTTGTTACCAGCAGGTCCCATATTAAAAATTCTTACTTTAAAATGCAATAACAGCAAAACGTGTCAAAATTGTCAAAAAACGCTCACTAAATTTTAATCCTGAGTTGATTCACTTACCTTTTACTAATAACTCATATGCTACTCACTTGGTACTCATTAGAAGGATTAAGTGAGTTAGAGATGAGCTACAGACGAGTAGATGATACTTAGGTAGATTTTAAGATTTGACTTTCGAAGTGTACTTGCAATACTCGCAATTTCTTGCAGTTAGATGTTTTTCAAAAATTACTGACGGGTACCTTCGCGAGGCGTGGGTACTTAACATAATAAACTTGTCGTTTCATGTGCTTCAGGATGCTTAATTAAGTTTGCGTACCAAAGAGTCGTTTCTGAATAAATAATTAATTAGTGTTTTTATTTGCAGGTAGTGATGCTAACTAAAACTAGTTATGTTAACTGGAATAGGTGACGATAATTGCAAAAAGCGGTGTTAAATGCAATTATTGACGTAATTGCATTTAGTGAAAATAATTTCAACTAACTATAATAAACATTTAGTGATGTAATTTGCTAAACCCAAACTCATCAACGAATTACTGCACTGTGCACCACTCAAAAATTTAAAACGTAGCAACATCTAACTCATTATTATAATCAAATCGAACTTATTTTACCAGTAGGAATTAGTGAAACAAATTACATGACGTAAAATGCAGTGATGTAAATTGCATACAAGTACGTACACGTGTGCGCGTAATAACCTCTTGGCCCATTTTAACTCAGCAACCTTACCAACTTAAATCATACTCATGACTCAAATACACTGAATCGTTTTTTAAAAAAAATTTCTGCACGACTGTGGCTTTTTATTAACTACGACAGATAATTAATTACATGTTCATTCCTTGCTTTTACCAAGAACTTACTTGATAATATCCCTTTTAAACAGCGCAGTAGGCACTTTCTCCGGCAAAACTAAAATCGTGGTGTCTCAATCTCAATATAAAAAAATGCCCACAATCAGCATACACTTCGTCGTTAAAGTGACAGTTTCAAATTGAGGAAATAAAATTAAATTGCGTGTCATTTTCATGTCAATAAAGACATTAAAAAATCTGAAGCAACCTGAATGTTATTTATTTCTTTATACTAGCTACGATAACAATGTAATTACGTTCTGTCTATAGTGGTCATACAACTTTTATGAATCAAAACAATTACACTTCCTTATTGGAAAAAAAACTCATCGTAAATCATAATTACCTTATGAAAGAGATACCATTTAGGTTTTTATGTCCTTCTTTAATCAACAGAGTAGAGCATTTTGAGTTTTGAGTAAAGGCCAGTTGGAGCAAAGTTCTAATAATCTTAAAAGCAAAATGATGCATATAAATAACATCATCCTGCAAACATTAAAACGATGTTCTTCACTTTGCTTTTAAGAATTTTTGAATATACGTCGATTCTCTGTTAGCTGGAAATGGACTAGGTACTTTTTAAACGGTGATATTATCTGTCACGTTCAAAAGTAATCAACGATTGATCAAGTATTCATCAGGGAAGTTGATTAAACAGGAGTAAACCACATGTTTATGCTGTTGAGGTAAATGAGTATTTCCTCCACTGTAACTTATATAGTTATGTGATTATTGTGTTCGAACTTAACAAACGATAAATCCATTCCATTAGTTGTACTCACAAGGAGCAGTAGAGTGGAAGGCATCCTACCTAGAACTCAAATTTAATAACAACAAAATGCTGCTGACAAGAAAAGATTTAAAATGGAATCTCCTTACCTACTTCATTCTGGGTAAACTTAGTCTACTTTTGTTCCAAATACAGTGTCCTTTAACCAAGATTTTTTCAAATAAATCAGTTCAACTGGAGTTGTCTAAATCGAAATGGCACCTTGGGGTTTATTCAGTGTGGACGGTACTCTCCATAATCCATTGGATGATTATCACACTGGGGCTAGTTTTGCTAGTGATATACCCAGCAAAAACCGACAGAGCATATTACGTTGCTTTCAGTCTAGGAGCCTTTAACATAAAGACGTGCGAATGTATTGCAAGAGTTATGGCTGGATTTGTATACCCAAAAATATATATGCGATTACTCCAGCATGTTTTGAAGGGATCGGAGGAAGTCCTGTTAGAGTCTGGTTCACCACTAAGTGAGTCACAACAAATACATACATAATTAAGTAGAGTTAAAAATGGCTAAATTGAAATATTTTATGAAGGCCGTCTCTACATATATACTGCATACTTAAAAACATCGGTTAATTTTGCATAACCATATATCTTCATCCTTGATTTAGATGAATACATTCGCTCTCAGAAGAAAACAAGTTTGAAGAAGCTATGCGTGATGTATCTACCACTTACTCTTGGAACAACACTAGTAGTTATAGGGGCGTTTATTTACGATCGTGAAGCGCCCGTGTTCATTTATGCCATCGCATGTCGCCTGATGGCCGTAAAACAAAGTGTATCTATTGCTTGGTTGTTTATTAGCACTGATTTTGTTCTCGTGTTTTCAATGTTTTCTGTAGTATACCATTTTTTGTTCTTAGTCGTGTCCTTTCTTGAAATTCTAAGATTTCGAATCGACATTCTTACACGATTAATGCAGGTGGAAATGGCTGGAAAGAGGTAAGTTTAAGACCTTAACAAATGGAAGAAATTCATATTTTAAAATCAAAGAGTCCTAAAAGAAACTTTTAATCATTGGTTGTTTTTAGGCTCCACAGAAGCATATCCCGCACAAAGTCAAACAGAATCTGTCATGATGTTAGAGTTCTTCAAATACTCACCATCTTTTTTAATCTGAGTATGAGCGCCCTTATATTTTTAGCCAAGCAAGTAATGTCGTTGCAGACTATAATTTATGGATTTGTTGCAGTCCAATGTTTCCATACAGACCTTTCAATTTCAATTATTTGCTTTGGTATTATGCTCGAGCTTAGCGCCCTATTTATAACGCTTTTCAACAAAGCGTCCGAAATACCAGAAACACAGGCTGAATTATTGAGCGCTATGACGGTTTTTTCTACCAGATTTGTTTACAAGTTGGACAGAAAGTATATGAAGACAAAAACTGCTTCCCTAAAAATAAGTGGAATTAAGGTAGGGGCATTCCGAACTTTTGAAAAGGAGTCCACTCTGAATTATTTTGATTTTGTTCTAAATCAGATTGTGGGGCTGCTTGTTTCTACACCTGGTTGATAAATCATAATTCTATTCTTGGTAATTACATGTCTCGGATCAAAAAATGAATCCAAAATTTTTGGTTTTAGTATACGTAAATTATGCACAAAAAATGGTTTAAACTGTCATTAAACGATTTTAGTTATCATTCTTGCTTTACTCCAATTAAAATATTTTTACCTTAGAAGAACAAATTAGAAAAGTTAACAATTAATGCTGACTCGGAATATGTGAACATGTGTATAATAAAACTAACTCTGATTACTTTGTGTAATGTTAGCCGAGGAATATTAATCACCATAAAAAATTTGTTTTACTTCATTCATACTCTTTATGATTTTCTATTACCTTGTTGAGTTGTTTTAATTGTAATTATAATGCTATGTTCAACCTATTTCTTTTTTCATACACCCAGGATGTGTGCTACTTTGTCAATTCAAGACGCATTAATCGAACTGTTTCTCATAGTTCATAGCATAGCCTTGTTTCCTATTGCGAACATAAAACTGTTGACAGTATTACTTTTACATGGATTAAAACTACTGTCAACTTTATGTAATTTTATGTTAGTACAATCAAGCCCAAATGAAGAATTAGTTCACAAAAGATTACGATTTCATGTTTAACGATAACTTTTAAGTATTACTTAAGTATTTAATCATTTGACGATTTTAACGACGAAGAAGTTTTAGGAACATGACTTTAGCCCCAGAAATCTTATACGGTGTGTTAATACAGGGCCAGTAACAATTTATTCAAAATATATTTCAGCCATAATTATAAATGATTAGGAAATCTATAAAAGAATCAAATTTTAGTTTTAAACGCATGACATATAATATATTCATTAAAGCATTTAACAAAATTTGATGGCATGAATGTACATTATTACATGTTAATTAACTACATTTCTCTTATAAGCAATTATATTCTTTGTACAAACAATTGTCCTTTAAGTGAAAGAAACTACTTCCGCATCACGACCAATTACATAATTACATATGTATCTGGTGCATCTATTGCAAATCAATTAATGCTATCTACAAGAGTTAACTTGCACATTGCAAGCTATTTAGTATGTTTCTTGTTCGCATGTGGACCTTTTTTGAGAGAGTCAATTCCAAAATATCAAATAACATTAAAGAAAAATTGTAAACGGATCAGTGGATAATCCATGGTTTATTTAAAGCCAATCAAATTACCTGCAACCTTTTGTCCAACAAAGTCACAGAGTAACAGTGTTGACTCCTTCTCCATCATGTAAAATTTCACCACCTTAATTCCAATATATTTGAAATTGATTCCATTTGTCTTTTGAAATAAACCGCCCAAGAAAACGGTAGCATTTTCACCCCGCATATTTTTGACCACATAATACTCTTGGACATTGCACAATCATATAACTTAACCTTCATCTATCGTTTTGCAGCCTGAATTAAAAACTTTAATTTAATTAAAGCTTTACTATTGATCTAGTGCTCATTTTCACACTGTTTTATATTGTTCGCCATAGTATGTTTTACTAGATTTTTTATCCAAATCCTGCGATTTCAAATGAGTAGCTGACACTTTAACTGTTGTAACTTGTTTTTTCATGCAAGCATTTCCATGTCAATATGTACTTAGTTTATTTTTACTTTTATCGCATGTGGTGTCACTTTCATAATTTTGTTCAGCAATGCGTCCTAAATACCCCAGGAAGACAACGAATTGCTGAGGATCATGAGGGGTTTTTCTACAAAGTGTTTTCAAGTTGGACTGAAAGTATTTGAGGCTGACAATTAATTTCTTCAGAATAAACGTAATTATAGTTGGGGAACTGAAGACAATAATTATGTTTCGCAGGTTAGTTGCAATTTGCGATATAAAATTACATTGAGTCATGTTAATTAATATTAATCGTAGTTATTTTAATTAGCCACCGTTAATAAATTGAATATAGAAAGTCAGTTTAAGTTTGCAAATCAAGTTTTGGTTGATTCTGTAAAGTTTTTACTATTATTGACTTTTGGTGAACTGCAAAGGTCAAAAGGTTAGTCGCATTAACAAAATGTTCATTTTGTGTTGTTCTGAAAGTCACGTTTAATTTGTAAAACTACGGAAATTGCGATGTCTCAATCTTTCAATTTAAAAAAATTTCCGCATTCAGCAAACACTCCGTCCTTGAAATGACAGTTTCAAATTGAGGAAAGAAAATTAAATTTAGTTTTATTTTCATCTGAAGGTAGCAGGCACTCAAAAAGCCAGGTGAAGTAAAGCTCTAATATTCTCAGATGCAAAATGGGGTATTTGCAAAACAATATCTTGCAAAATTTAAAACAATATTGTCCACTGTGCTTTTAAGAATAGTAATAAGAGTATTTGAATATACATAACTTCTCTTTTAGCCGGAAATGGATTACTTTCTAAACGGCGATATTATCTGTCACGTTCAAAAGCAATCAACGATTTATCAAGTATGCATCAAGGAAATGGTTAAACTGGCAGGAATCTATAAAGGATGCATGTATATGATGTTAAGGTAGGTATATCTGTGTTTGCCTGACTTAAATTACTTTTTGCGAATATTGTGTTCGAACCTAAACGATAAATTCATTCCTGTAGACGTATTCACAAGAAACAGTAGGGTAGAAGGCATCCTACCTAAAACGCAAATTTAATTTCAAGGAAAATATCACATCAAAATGCTGCTAACAAGAAAAGATTTAAAATGGAACATCCTTACCTACTTCATTCTGGGTAAACTGAGTTTGCTTTTGTTCCAAATACAGTGTCCTTTAAATAAGATTTTTTCGAATAAATCCGTTCAACTGGAGTTGTCTAAATCAAGATGGCAGCTTTTGGCTAGTTCAATGTGGATTGTACTCTCCATAGTGCATTGGATGCTTATCACGCTGGGACTGGTTTTGCTGGTGATGTACCCTGCAGAAACCGACAGAGAATATTATGTTGCGTTTAATCTAGCAGCCTTTAATATAAAGACGTGCGAATGTGTTGCAAGAGCTATGGTTGATGTCGTTTACCCAAAAATAAATCTGCGTCTACTCCAGCATGTTTTAAATGGATTGGAGGAAGTGCTGCTGGAGTTTCGCATACCACTAAGTGAGTCACATAAATACAAGCATTGCTTTAAAAATGCCCAACTTAAAATGTTACATGAAGGTTTAAATGATTTTTGGAACTAAAAAAGGCAACTTTACATGTTACTAATCTGTACAATCATACGGGATGAAATTAAAGTCGTTTACTTCATGTATTTTATATTTTTTGACCAGTGAAATAGTGTTAAAATTTAATGGTACTGGAGTATGTGAGTACAATATAGTGTTGGTCCAAATTGTTGGATAGGAACTCACCAATTTTGAGATTACTTAAAGTGTAGTAAGACCGAATAATTGAAAGTTGATATCGATTATTTTTCGATATTTACGTGCAACATTTTGAGCAAATACTCTTCCTCCGGCACTAGTAAACTGGAGGCGATTGAGTTCGCGGTCGATTGAGTTGATAATTTTGAGAAACCACATGAGCAAACAGGGGGGATGTGATTGGAAGAAATAGGAATGTATGGAAATAGTTGCGGGGGAGAAATACATGGTCATTTGCACATACATATCGAAAAATAATCGATATCAAGTTTCAATTATTCGGTCTTACTACACTTTAAGCTATCTCCAAATTGGTGAGTTCCTATCCAAAAATTTTTACCATTAATAATACCACACCTTGCGCCTTACTTTCATGTATAATATATTGTGTAATTACTTGTATATTAATTTACAAACAAGGTTAAAGTATAGGGAAATATTTTTTTGGCTTAAAGGAATTTTTTGGTTGTTCCATTTATTCTTTGGCAGTATTTTATTAGCAGGAGCAAAACATATTTTTCTTCGCAGTTATACGCAGCAGTAAGGATATCAAAAAATATTTTATTCAGCAGTTTAAATTACGTTTCGTGGCAGTCATATCAACTTAAATGATATACGTAAATTAAGATGAACACTTAAAATAACATCAATGCGAGGTTATGTTTTGGAAGTTTTAAATCCACTTAGCATTAAATTATAAAAAGAAAAGTAATGGGGAAAGATAACACTCCCGACTTAAAAAGTTAATTTTTTATTTAATTCTTTGTCTGTTAGATTCTCAAATTCTACCTCCCGTCCATAATCAAAGTTATTCCTTGATTAACATGTTGTTTTCTTCAGTTTTGTAACTTTAGTCGATTGCACTTCACTTTCGATTGTGGGCTTATACATTGTTGGATTTTTATTTTTGTTTTCCGTTTGTCTAATGTACAAAAATATTTCGAAACTGCCAAGAAGATTATTTTGGAACTGCCAAATAAATTTCCACCCTTAAAAAACATTATCAAACGCTTTGCAACTACGACGGAATATATCGTATTTAAAATAGGAGAATTCAGAAGCTTTATCCTCCAAAGTTTTGATACCGGACATCACAAAATAAAAATATTATTGCAAACTCTGCGATGGTTAGAATTGGCCATTTCTATATACATATAAATATATACACTTAGGGATAACAGAAAATAAATTCCTAGGGACTTTTGGGGTAAAATAATTGGATGTTTTTACATGCCAGGAAATTATGTATAAGAAATTTTGGGAATTTTGGAAACCCCTTTGTTTGGACATAAATGAAGGGCATAAATTAAAATTTGGAAATATTCTTTCCTTTCTATACTCTGTCTTTTCTTCTTTTATTATGTACACAAGTTCAAGGTAATATGTTTTACACAGTAGTGACTCATTCCGAAACAATTATGTAAAATTTTAGCATTTTTTCGAGAATTTCAGGAATTTTTTTGGAATTTATCTTTATAAGAATATCCCCGAAATTTTGGGAAAATATGGTGAGCTGGAATTGGTTTTTATGCCCTAGACATAAATGATTATAATCGGAAACTTTGCCATTCCCAGCCATATTACACGTTTTAAAACATCCGTCGCTATTTTGTGCGTAATCATACACCTTTGTCCTTATTTAGATGAATACATTCGCTCTCAGAAGAAAATCAGTTTGAGGAAGCTATGCGTGATGTATCTACCACTTGCGTTTGGAACATTGCTAGCCGTTATAGGAATGTTTATTTACGATCATCAAACACCAATATTCATTTATGCCATCGCATGTCGCCTGATGGCCGTACAGCAAAATTTATCTATTGCTTGGTTACTTTTTAGCTTTGATCTTGTCCTCGTGTTTTCAATGTTTTCTGTATTATACCATTGTGCGTTTTTAGTCGTATCCTTTCTTGAAATTTTACGATTTCGAATCGACATGCTCACACGATTGATGCAGGTGGAAATGGGCGGAAAGAGGTAAGATCTTAAAACATGGTCAAAATGTATACTTTTGAATAGAAGTGCCTTAATAAAAACTAATAATTGCTGGTTGTTCTTTAGGCTCCACAGAAGCATTGCCCGCAGAAAGTCAAACAGAATCTGTCATGATGTAAGAGTTCTTCAGTTATATACCATCTTTTTTAATCTAAGTATGAGCACCGTGATATTTGTAGCCAAGCAAGTATTGACGTTGCAGACCGTACTTGCTGGATTTCTTGCAGTCCAGTTTTTTCGCACAGACCTTTCTATTTCAATTCTTTGCTTTGGCATTATGATCGAGGCTGGCGCCATTTTCATAACGTGTTTCAACAATGCGTCCGAAATACCAGAAAAACAAGCTGAATTATTAATTGTTTTAATGGTTTTGTCTACCAGATTTGTTTACAAGTTTGACACAAAGTATATGAAATCAAAAATTGCCTCCCTAAAGATAAGTGGAATTAAGGTAGGGTCATTTCGAACTTTTGAAAAAGAGTCCACTCTGAATTATTTTGATTTTGTTGTGAGTCAGATTGTGGGCCTGCTTGTAATTCCACCTGCTAGATAAATTATAATTCTGTTCTGCGTAAAAACATGTGTTGATTCTATAAATGGACCAAAAATTCTTTGTTTTGGTGTACGTAACTGCTTTACAAATGGTTTAAACTGATACCAAATGATTTTAATTACCATTTTTGCTTTTTGGTGTATAAAATAATCTTGACCATACGAAAATATATTAGAGCACATATTTGCTGTTAGACTAGCATTGTTTAGGTATAAAATTACTTACTAGTAAATTAATGGAACCACTTGTAATAAAATTCCTTTTCGTGTAGGTTTCTAAAATACTTGATATATAAAATAATTTACATATTATCTTGCGCAGCTTCGATTTGAGGTTGAATCGTGTCGGTTTTATTGTGAGCCAGGCTGTGAGCTGCGCAAAAATGTACGAAACTGGGAAGTAAACTTAAATATCAAATCCAAGACCCAATCAGTATTCAGTGTTAACAATAGCTTACCGATGGGTACCCACCCAAGTGGTACCCTGTACCGCTCTGTACCTTTTCGTCCCCTGACGTCTCGTTCCCTGGCTCCAGCCATACCCCGGACTTCTCGTTGCCAATAAAAATGTATAAGCACTGAGGCTTTTAGAGAGAAATGTTTATTATTACATAGAAATGTAAACAGCAGCAAACAACCAAACATAGAAATTCATATTTTTTATGCAATTGTATGATTTATACTAGACTAACAAAGCAAGGCGTTTTTACTCCTACTGCTATCCGTGAAAGTGCTCTTTTCCGGCAAAGATGTTGTTAATAGCTCACTTGACTGGTAATTTGTCCCGTAAAAACTTGGGGATTGCAGATATCCCGGTGGCTGGTAGACCAAGCCAACAAACCAAAGATTAAGCAAATCAATAACTTTTTTTTGCGCAAAAATTTAAAGTTGACTCGGGTAACGTAAATATTAAGGCTTTAATAGACTGGTGTCAGAGTGAGTCAACTCTAGATCATGAAGACAAATTGTCAATTTTTACATTACTGATAAAGGCGGCATTTTTAATGTTTTCACTAATTAATGATAACAAAAGTAAGTTCAAATTAAGTAGCTGTAAATGGTAATTAAGGCATGTTAAAATAAAGTAAGAAAGAAAAAAAAGTATCTTCGTTAATTGTAGTGACGGATACACGAAATACATGCCACGGGTGCTAATTATCCCATTATAAAAAGAGTACATACTGTCATGAACAAAAAAATGTCCAGTTTTACTCATACTAATTTAAATGTCCTCATCTTAATTTTTTTTTGGGGGGGGGGGCAAGAAGTCGAGGTACGACTGGTGTCAGGGTACAAGAAGTCAGCGTACGACAGGAGCCAGTGGACGAGTGGTGCCAGGGGACAATAAGTCAAGGGACGAGCCGTCACATAATCTTACCGAAACATGTGAAAATTTGTTTAATAAAACTGAATCTTTTATGCACCTCGTGTAAGGTTCTTTTGGTCGTATTATTCACCGTAAAATAAATAAGTTTGTTTTACTTTATTCCCTTCATGATTTTCTGTTATTATTTTTAATGGTTTAAATGGTTCTTTTGACTGTGATTATAACTTTATGTCAAAAATGTTTATACCTTCATTAATCTAGGCTCTGTGCTATTTTTTCAATTCAAGACGCATTAATCGGACTGTCTATTATCGTTAGTACCAAATGTTGGAGTAATAAACATTTGTGTCTAATCCACAATCCACAACAAAAATCAACGATTCGTCAAGAAACATTAACATGGCTTATTTCATCAGAACATTTGACATCTACTATTCATAGCATATCCTCATTTCCTATATTGCGAACATAAAACTGTTGACAGTGTTGTTTTCACATGGATTAAAATTACTGTCAACTTTTCTTATACAGCGAAACTTCGTTATAACGACAGCCAATATATGTAACGTCTTCCCGTGAGGTCTCGTTATAACAAAGTTTCACTGCATATCTGGGGGAACATTCGAGCCCAAGCGCAAAATTAGGTCACAAACGACTAGGATTTAATGTTCAACCGTAACATTTACGTATAGTATTTAATTATTAGAAGATTCTTACAACTGACAATAAATAAGTTTTACGAGAATGACAGTAAAAGATTGGGGCCGCACAGAACAACAATAGCCATATAAATATCGAGGACAAGCCTTTCTTGTTTAATCTAAACATCATGCTTCCTGCTCTTCCTCAATATAAAAAAGGTAGGCTTTCAGTGAACATATCTGGGAATTACATACGCATAGCTAAGTGTTCAATTCAAAGTTGAAGATATTGAGAGGAAAACTACATCAAAATGCTGTTTACACGCAAGGATCTGAAGTGGAACATTCTTACCTATTTTATTTTAGGCAAGTTGAACCTGCTCCTGTTTCAAGTACAGCGGACTAACAATAAAACATTACCAAATAATTTGGATGTACCGGTTATGCTTCACTTGTCCCAATCAAAATGGCGGATTGTAATCCATACAATGTGGACAGTACTCTCCATAATCCAATGGATATTTATAGTACTTGGGCTAGCTTTGCTGGTAATATACCCTTCCGACATTGATAAAGTATATTATCTTCCTCTTGTCATAGCAGCTTTAAATATAAAGACAAGTGCATGTGTGTCAAGACTATTGGTTGGATTTATCTACCCAGAACTAAATGTACGATTACTTATGTATGTTCTGAATGGTTCCGAAGATGCGAGTTGGGAGTCTGCTCCACAGTTAAGTAAGTCGTTAATATTAGGAAAGCGTGCATAGGAATAAAATGCTCAAAATTTCAAATCCTTCATTTTTGATACATTTAACTTTGCAATGGAAAGGTGCGAAACTTTACATCTGTGTTTTAAATTAGATGATTTTGTAAAATCTCAGAAGAAACTGAGCTTCAGGAAGTTGTACGTCATTTATCTACCACTTGTTTTTGGAACACCACTAGCAGTTATTGGATTATTTATATACGATCCCCATGTACCAGTGTTCATGTATCCCATCGTATGTCGCCATCTGGCCATAGAACAAAATGCATTGATTGCTTGGCCCTGTTTTGCTTTTGATTTAGTTCTTACTTTCTCAATATTTTCAGTTTTATACCATGCATTCTTTTTAATTATTTCCTTTATTGAAATTCTACGACTTGAAATCGACATGGTCATACTGAAAATACAAGCGGAAATGGGTAGAACAAGGTGATAAATAATTTTTTCAATTAAATAGACCATGTCTATTTCATGTAATAATCAAGGTTTGTTTTGTGTCGTAGATCCTGCCAAAGTGTATCTTGCACGGAGTTAAGTAAGGCTTGTAAAGATATAAGAGTTCTTCAATTGCTCACCATATTTTTTAATCTCAGTATGAGCAAAATCGTTTTCGTTGGTAAGCAGGCAATGATGCTACAGTCTATCATATTTGGATTTCTGGCGATCAAGATGTTTCAAACAGATATTTCCATTGCAATTCTTTTTCTTGTTGTTGTGATCGAAATGAGCATCGTATTTGTAACAATGTTTAGCAAAGCAGCCGGTATACCCAATAAGCAGAATGAGTTACTAAGCCTAGCAAAGGTTTGCTCTACTAAATGTGCTATCAAGCTGGACAAAAGGTTCATATGGACAACAGTTGATTCGCTAAGAATAAACGGAATTAGGGTTGGGGGATTCAGAACATTTGAAAGAGAGTCCATTTTGAACTATTTTGATTTTGTGGTTAATCAAATTTGTGGACTTCTTCTTGCTTAAACTGGATAATTAACTAAAGCCTAAATCTCACTTGTCAGTGGTATTTATTAAATGACAACTGAGGAATTCCAAATTATAAGTTTTCGATGTTTTTGTTGCGTAGGGATAATGCATTTTTCAAAAATTTTATTTATGCACAAATTATGCTTTTTGATTCACAACTACCGTAAAACTTCTAATTAATTATAGCCCGGGCTATGATTGTTAATATTGCCTCTTCTCCCCGGTCATCTTTAGAGGCCGGCTATCTTTAGAGGCCGGCTATCTTTAGAGGCAGGCTATCTTGAGCAAACTTAAAAATATGCTTACGAA
>JAAXYX010002068.1:0-19151 GCA_036851915.1 Ptenothrix huangshanensis | reverse complement strand
CGCCTCATCTTCTAAAGAGAATATAAAATATTGTCTAGAAGTAAAATGAGTTCAGAAATTAGTAAGAGTAAATGAAGCTGGCAGTGCCGTGTGTTCCCAGAAGGGAAAATTAGTTGTTGAGAAGTTATGATCCTCTCAAGTTATTTTTAACACAATTCCATGCCCACGTAGAAAATGAACTGGTTATTAACACGTAAGTGGAAAACTGCGAGCTGCAAATGCAGTGGAACGTGAAACCTAGTTGCGAAATTGAAATTTCCCCGGCTGAAATATTCACTTGGAGTCAGAGTAGGCTGGAGTTGAAAATTCGTGTAGTTGGATGTGTCTACATAGGCATTCAATCATCAACTGATTTGCTCACTTTTACACAAACCAAATAACTAATTATGCAAAAGTCTCTAATGTTAGAACGATGCTGTAATAGGTACACTGTAAAAACTGTGCTGACTTAATAGAGGAGAAAATGCATCGACATAAAAAGAACCTAAAAAAACCTGTATCATAATTATGAACGCAGTTAGGATGCATCTTCGGTGTATCATAAACACATTGTTGTTGTATTGCGGTATTGAAAAAATCAATTCATTTTTTTTATTTTTAAGGTTTATCAAAACGTGTAATTGTACTTATTGTTTTTTGCAATATTTCATGAAGGTTTGTTTTATTACGGTCTTTGAAACCGTCTATATGTTAGTTTGTAAATTTATTTAAAACGACTACTATTTGTTTTTTCGTTTTTTCAAAGCGTCTATTTTTTATTTTGTGACGCTATTCTAAATTTCTGTTTTCTCTATTTCTGCTTTTCTACGTTTTTTTTTAGTTTTATTCAAAAAAGGCTACTTTTCATTTTTTAAGTTTTTTCGAAGCGCCTATTTTTATTTTTTACGCTTTTTCCGAACGTCTATGTTTCCTTTTTTATGTTTTTTTAAACAGGCATTTTTTCTTTTTTACGCTTTTTTGAAACGTAATTTTTCTTTTTTACGCTTTTTTTAAACGTAATTTTTCTTTTTTACGCTTTTTCGAAATGTAATTTTTCTTTTGTACGCTTTTTTGAAACGTGTATTTTTCCGCCTTTTTTAGAGCGTCTATTTTGTCTTTTTACGCGTTTTCATACGCAATTATGTTTTCTTTTTTGCATACAAGCGCATTAGGAATGCATTTTACGATTAGACTGCAAGACAAATTTAAGATACACTTTAGATCTGCATGAGATTTTTTAACTTTAGATGCATTACAATTTTACTGTATATGCCAGCTTAGATATTTGTCATTTAAGATGCATCACATTTGACATTGTACCTCAGCATGTCTGTAATGCCTGTGTTGCTGCAGCAATCGGCCGTTCCCATGTCGTTGAATATAATAGCTTGTGGATCAGGTAGACAGTGAAAAGCTCATTAAAAATTATGCCATGTTTTGTGACAACACCAAGACCAAGAAGATCACTACTGCATAATTATAACAAACTTTCCCTCTTACTCCCCAGCCATTGCATTGTCCCAAGTCTCTAAAATTCTAATTCTAAGCTTCTTATATGCTTTGGCGTATGACGTCGTTGAAATTGCTACATCACAGCTGCTGTGTTTTCGGCTTGTCGGTGATAATGACTTTCCCACAAGGTATTTTCCTATACTAAATACAATATAATGATATAACACCAAGGTTTAGTGAATAAATTTCAATTTAAAATCTATACCTACGTATTTATTATATTATGATTATTATGTAAAATGATGTATAGGTAAATGAGCCTATTACGAGGATCACTAGCTCTTCTAATTCCATTGTTGTCTGTTGCCTTTCTCACTAAAACCTTGTAGAGTGGTTTGCGGTTTGCCTTTTGGATTTGCGTTCTCGCTGTTTTGTAATGCTCGGAAGAGATGCAAGTCGATGATTCGATGTGCCATGAAACCGCAGTGATTCGTTTGAACTTGAATCGTGACAATAACAGCATTATTGTTTTCCGAATACATCTACGCCGTGTATTTGCTAACGAGTAGAAATGCACAATCATATTGAAGCTAAGAAGGCATTTGATTTGATCCTGTTTTCGATTCTGATTCCTTTCTCAGGAACAAGAAATGCTCCCGATTACCATGGCCAAATTAATACTTCTATCGTTTATCGTCATCGTCTTGTTGTTTGTCGCTTCTAATTCCGATCCCCGACCCAAATCTGTTTCGTTATTATTCCCGTTTTATTTATAGCCTTCCTTCCATTGCACCGAGATGAAAACAATGGTGGAGGGAAACAGTATTTGGTGAGGCAAAGAAAACACCAGTACCAACATACAAACAAGTGCAAATGGAAAATCGCAAATTGCAGCGGAGAAGCATTCAACACTATTTCGAGCACATTGATTCATGAGCAACAAGCAAGGCTTAATATAATTATGTATATATGGCTTCATGTCCAGAGGAAAGGCAAAGCCAAAAGCCAAGGGAACAGCAAGAGTGAGAGCGCGAGCATTCCATCGGAGCGTAACGTACACTATAAAAATTCCCGTAACTCGGAGGTCAAAAACATAATCGTTTTTAGTTCTATACTGAAAGCAGTTTGGGTCATCCTAAGATACCTTCTTAATACTTTTTTACGGTACGTTACAAAATTAAAAATGCATCAAAAAGGGCAAAATGCAAAAACTGGTTCTTGCAAAACAAAAACGTGAAAAATAAAAAATAAGCGTGTCGAAAATGGTTCAAAAATGAAAACTCGACATTTTGAAAAAACGGTTAAAAATACAAAAAAGACGCTTAGAAAAATGTAAAAAAGGAAAAATTGGACGTTTTGAAAAAAGTTCAAAAATAAAAACTAAGCGTTTCGAAAAACTCTTAAATATAAAAAAAACACTTCTCAAAAAGCAAGAAGCGTTAAAATGGACGCTTCGGAAAATAAAAAATGGACGTTTTGAAAAGCATTTAAAATTAAAAAATGGACATTTAGAAAAAGCTTAAAAAACAAAAAGTAGATGTTTTCAAAAAGTGCAAAGTAAAGGAAATGAACGCTTTCTACTTTCTACATAAAACCGTATTTCGCTACGTAGTACATAGTACTAAAAACGAGGAGATTTTCTCTTACTTAGTTTTACATGTGTTTCTTCCTATTTTAAGATAGATGAATGTTTGGAGTGTACACCGAGACAGAAGCCAGTGATGGGAATAAAAGCCAATAAAACAAGTTTTACTGCCAAAACATGTTGTGGAAGATTATGAGCCCACGCTCTTTGGTTTTGGTTTGTGTTCAACTTGAAGACTGGAGAGCAAATAGGGATGAATGATTGGAAAGGATGCATTCAAGTGATAGCATGTTTGTATAAGTGCATATATACGTATGCATGAAAGGAGACAGGACAGGGGTATAATTATTGGCTTGGAGAATATACGTGGCAATATTAGCATTTAATTTCCTACTGGTCTCGTTCGGGTTCTCGTTCTGGTATTTACGTCTAATGGTAAGGATGGGATACGTCAGGATGAGGGTAGCTTGTTGTAGAATGGCCCATGTAATTCCGAATCCCATCCCTTACCACTTTACGCCTTCCATACTTGCAGAGGCGTACCTGGGGCACCACCCCTAAATTTGGGGGTGGTACGTAAAATTAGAGCAAGTTTTTTCTAATTAGCACTTTTTAAGTCTAATTTTTCGAGTACAATTCTGAAAAATTATAATTATTGTTTGTAATTAAGGGCTGTTGAAAGGGCGCAATTTTTCAAATTAACTTTTTAAAAACGCCAACTTTTTCCCATTAACACTTTTTGAAAGGGTGTAATTTTTCCAATGAACACTTTTGAACAGGTCCGATTGTTGCAATGAACGATTTAAGAAAAATTTCAAATTTTTCAGTTAATACTTTTTGAAAGGTCCAAGTTTTCCAATTGGCAATTTTTCAAACGGTGTAATTTTTTCAATTACCGCTTTTTTCGAGGGGTCTAATTTTTCGAATTAATACGTTTTGAAAAGGTTAAATTTTTTCAATTCACACTTTTTTAAAAGGGCAAATTTTTTCAATTTAAACTTTTTTGAAAGGGCAATTTTTTCCAATTTTCACTTTTTTGAAAGGGCAATTTTTTTTAATTTAAACTTTTTTGAAAGGGCAAAATTTTTTCAATTTACACTTTTTTGAAAGGGCAAAATTTTTTAAATTAAACTTTTTCAAAAGGGTCTAATTTTTCCAATTTACACTTTTTGAAAGGGTGCAATTTTTCCAATTAATACTTTTCAAAAATGTTCAAATTTTCTAATTAACGCTTTTTGAAAAAGTATTACAATTTACAAAGTATATAGTACAATTTCGGGGGATGCTTGAGCGCACAAGCACCCTACTCGGGTACGCTCCTGCATACTTGCATCTCGGAGCAAGTGTATACGTACATACAGTGACCTGGGTTGTCATCCGGATCCGCCCATTCCATTCTCCACTTGACTAGTGTCTGAGCTAGCTGATAAAAGGAGAAAGTTGAAAGAAATTTCTAAGCTGTAATTTGATTTTCAGCATGAATAATCTGCATACTCCCTCGACCTTTATCGCTATTTCCAGCGCCAGCCTCTGGATCCTTCCCGGAATGCTTTGTGTATCCTCCTCCTCTTCCCATCTTGAGCGAGCATTGACAGAAAACGTTTAGGGTTTCGTACAATTTCCCTTTGCTCTGCTGGACTCACACGGCACGGAAAAGTCCTCGCTCCTCGATGCTTATGCTTGCTATTCTTACTCGCACTCAAATTCCACTGGTACGGAAATAGATGTGCATACGTAGTCAGTAAATTATTATGAAGGACTTTCATGACTCTCGTTCTCGCTCTCGCTCACTCTCACTTTCTCCTTCTTTCTTCGTAACCGTCCTCGTCACCAATTTGATCATCTTCAATTTGAGAGAGTGAAAAAGCCAAGCTAAAGAGCCAAAATGTGGAACAGTGCAGTGCAGTTTGTATTTCAGAGAGTAGGGTCTACAATGTAAAAACTAAAGAATCTCAATCTCATAACAAGAAAAAGTGCATCCGGAACGCCAAAAATACTTGTATTTAGCATAATTATAAAAGCAGTTACTATGCATCTTAAGTTCGTAAAGTCGTTTGTAACAAAGTAATTAAAAAGTACCTTGCACTCACCATGAGAGATACGGTTTTTGAATTTGTTTAATTTGCAACCTACTGAAAACATCTTTTCTAGTTTTTTCAAAAAGTCTTTTTTTTATTTGTGACATTTTTTGAAAATGGTCAATTTTTTATGCTGAAATTGTTGACGTTTTTTGAAGCGTATTTTGTTTATTTTTTTACTTTTTATATTTTCGACCTTTTTTCATTACCTTTTTTCGACGATTAAATTTTTGTTTTTTAAGTTTTTTTCAACCTCTTTTTTTATTTTGACCTTTTTTGTCCTTTATTTTTTTATTTTTTAGGTTTTTTCAAGTCTATTTTTATTTTATCTTTTTCGGTGTCCTTTTTTTGTTTTTTAAGTTTTTTTCGACGGCTTGCTTTAATTTTCATTTTGTTAGAAACTTCTTTTTTTTACATTTTCTCGACCTATGCATTTTTGTTTTTCATGTTTTTTGACTTGCATTTATTGGTTTTTAAGTTTTTTCACGCTTATTTTTATATTTTCGTTACTTTTTCGAAACGTCTGTTTTTATTGTCTTCTTGATGTCAATTTTTTTATTTTACTTTTTTGCAACGCCTGTTTTCCTTACGTGCTCTGAAAACTTTGCTTTCTGTATTTATGCATTAAAAACGGATGTTGAACGTGATGATTTCCTTTAGACTTTTAAAAACTTTATACTAGCGTTTGGTGCATCCTAACTACGTTTACAATTATACTAAAAATAAGCGTAGATTTTTGGCGTTTAAGATTATGCATCAGTTTTTACGATGTACAGTGAGGGAGTTGGGACGGGAAAGGAGATGTGGTAAGTGTATGCACTTACTAACCTACCTACCTTTCTAAGTTCGTAGGTAATTCTTTCAGAACTCTCCTCCACTTCACACCCATAATTTTCTTCTACATTTTTTTCTATCTTTTTTCAATTTTTTCCGCTCGGATTTGCATGAGAGTCCTGTAGGTTTTCCTATCAGAGATGAACGAGGTGACTTACGAGCTGGAAGGTACTTACGATGCAAGTTGATTACTATTAAAGAGAAGGTGGCGCGAATTCCCTGCCTCGTTTTTTCGACTCGTTTTTTTTACTAATTTTAATATTTGATGGCAAGTCCTTGTAGCGTTCTCCAAGAGTATTATGTCACTGTGTGTAAATAGCATTGACGCCAAGTATTTTCCAAAATGTTTTCTCTTTCATTCCAAATTTAGAGGCTAATTTAATATGCATAGAAATGAGAATGCGACTCCGGCTCCAAGGAAAGTGGAGATGTTAACCAAATTTAATGACGCTATAAAATGCTAAATTTAAAACTTTTGGATGTTATTAATTTTTTTTACAATGTTATCTAATTTTTCATCCGCAAGACTCTGGCTGTGGTTGTGGTTGTGCTGGAACACAGACAGGAGAATCTACAATAGGCAGACGTTTCCCTGGGATTCTAACTTGTGTTTTCCTTTGAGAATTCCAATCTAGCTTAGACCCAAAAATAGCTGATGCAGATTCCACTAAATGGGGCATTTGCAGATGAGATGTATGTACAAGAGCATCCGATTACTCTTAAGCATGACTCTATTATAGTTAGTAAACACTGCAAAAACACATGCGTCTAAAACACCAAAACGTAACCAAATATAAACTCTAAAATCTAAAGTGTATCTGAAACTCATCGAAAGTGCAGCTAAAACGCATTTCGCGTCGTTCTCCAAGATGGATTCTTAATATGCTTTTACGAAAATTAAAAAAGTTGTGAAATAAAAATAGACATTTTTGCAAAAGCGTGAAAAATTAAAAATAGATGTTTCGAAAAAAACGTAAAAAAGTTAGACGTCTCGAAAAAAACAAAAATAAAACGTGAAACTTTCGAAAAAAAAACAAAAATCCAAAAATCTACGTTTTGAAAAAAGGAAAAAATAAAAAATAGGGGTTTAAAAAGAACCTAAAACTAAAAATGGCGTTTTCAAAAAGAGGAAAAATAATAATAGTAGACATTTCCAAAAAGCTAAAATTATAAAATGCGTCTTAAAAAAACAGTAAAAACAGGAAAAAATGAAAAAGTGTTTTCAAAAAGTTAAAAATCAAAAATGTGTTTTCAAAACCAGGAAAAAAAATAAAAAAGACGGTTTCAATAAGTAAAAATACAAAATATCACATTTTCGAAAACCGTATCTCCAAATCTAAGATGCGTTTTTGATGCTTTTATGATGAACTTACGATGAATCGTAACTGCATTCATAATTGTAATAGCTTTTTGACGTTGATGTATGAAGCATTCTTTTCTATTAGAAGATCGTTTTATTTTTACAGTGCTATAAAGCCAGGCGCAATATCAAGACTATCAGACTGAATTTCAAAGGAAGATGATTTCTGCGGTCAGAAGTCATAATTACATATAGCATGCGTTTCCATCAGTTATTCGGAGCATACTTCAATTTTTGCATGAATATACCTACGTGACATAGTCTCGTTCGACAGATGGAAATCAGGCTGGTATTTTTATTACTGGCATTTTGCAATACGTCATCAAACCATGGCCTTGCAGCAGTAGCGCTCGAAGGATCTTTTTTCGTGCAGGCCTGGAAACAACTTGATCTTATTCAGAGTAAAATTTAAAAAAGCTGCACCTTATCTAGCGTAGGTACATAAGAAAAAATTGCGAGTTTTAATAAAAATAAAAAAACTTAAATTTAAATTTAAAAAACTGCATTGTTTTCGTGTAATTTAAAAAATACCGCCTCGTTTTCATGTGCATTTTTAAAAAACCGCGTCTCTTTCTTGTATATTTAAAAAAAAGGCGTCATTTTTTTTTAATTTTAAGGAAACATTTTGTCATTTTTGCGTAAATTAAAAAAACGGCGTCATTTTTGTGTTCATTTAAAGGAAAAATTGCGTCATTTTTGAGAAAATTAAAAAAAACGGCGTCATTTTTGTGTTAATTTTAAGGAAAAATTGCAACATTTTTGTATTTTTTTAATGAAAAACTGCGTCATTTTTGTGTAAATTAAAAAAAACGGCGTCGTTTTTGTGTAAAAAAAAACGGCGTCGTTTTTGTGGAAATGTTTGCAAAAAGGCAGTGTATGTTTAAAAATCATGTGTTGGCCAAGGCCTCCGTGGCCTAGACCCAGTTACGCTACTGCACTGCAATGCAAACTTGGCTTGGTTTAAATTCCAAGGCTATTTGTACTTATACATAGGCATGAAAATTCTAACCTGAATTTTTGATAGAACTATAATAATAATAAAGATATATAAAGTGAGAACCCGAATTTCAAAGTTAAATCAACTGTAGACTGCAGCTGAATCTGAAGATTGCAGTGATGCGACGTGTACTTAACTATTCCATTTTGCGTCAGACGATACACGGAAATCCGATGAACCTTTCAACTCCTGCACTCCAGCCAGAAATATGTAGGCAATCTTTGTACGTATCAAAAGTGACATATTGGTATCTAATTTCTAATTTAAATTCAAACTCTTCCTTTCGGTTTATCGTTCGATGCAAGTTTCCTAGAAATCCCTTGATGAAAACTAGTCGTCGGAAGTACACTGTAAAAACTAAGGAAGCTTAAAAAGGAAAAATGCCTTTAGCATGTATGTATCTTGGACGCCCATGTCTATATATGCATCTTTCTTGCGTTTAGTTGCACTTTCTACGCTCCCTTGATGCACAATAGATTTTTAGATGTTTTTTTACGCGAACAAGAACCTTAAGACACGTGTTTGACTCCGAAATTTCCTATTTTAATATTTTTTTAAAATTGCTTAGGTTATTTAAATTTTTAAACCTGCCAGAACCTTCTGTTTTGGGAATTTTGAAGCCCTTCAAAATTTTCCATTTGAATGATTCTAAAGCCATATAAAATTTTATGTTTTAACATATTTTAAATATTTCAGATTTTTTTATTTCAACAATTTTGAGGATAATAGAATTTTTGTACTTTAACAAATTTTAATTCCTTCAAAAATTCCTTTTTTTAGTCATTTTGAAGCCTTCTAAAATTTTATATTTAACCAATTTTAAATCATCTTGCAATGGCTTTATTAATCTCTGCTCTGGCTTTTGATGAACTTTAGAATTTTAGTAAAACAGATTATAACTTGAGATGCTTCCTCATTGCGTTCATAATTACACTAAAATACCGATTTTAGATGTTAGTTTTAGATGCACTAGTTTTTACAGCGTATGAATGAATGTGAATTCTTAATAAAGTAATAAAATGCTAATTTATTTCATTTAAAAAATGGAAAGATTGCACGATTTGAAATGTAAATGCAGATGTAGGTTGATACCTGTCATAATGCACTTTTATTGGCATTGCTTTTGAATTTCAATTCAAGCAGTAGCGCCCGCAGGATCTTTTTTCGTGCAGGCCTGGAAACAACTTGATATTGTCTTGTGTACAATTTAAGAAACTACATCTTATCTGATGAATCATACAAAAATTGTGCATCATTTTTCGTGCAAATTTTTAAAAAAACTACGCCACTTTCGTGCCCATTTATTAAAAACTTCGTCGTTTTCATGTAAATTTTTAAAAAACTGTATCGTTTTTGCTTAAATTTCAAAAATCGACGTCGTTTTTGTTCACAGTTTTAAAAAATTACGTCGTTTTTATTTAATTTTTTAAAAAATTGCGTCCTTTTTGTGTTAATTTATAAAAAAAATCGTCTTTTTGTGAAATTGTTAAAAAAAGTTGAGTATTTTTCAAAATCGTACATGTCCTACGCTACTGATTTTACGATTAAATGAAGCAGACGTTTAAGCTACCTTTTTTCCCGCGTTTATTTTATGGAACAAAGACATTCTTGAAAGCTGTGCTAAAAGTTTAAAAACACCCGTTGCAGCCGTCGTTCAACCATGGGTAAAATATGTCCCTGTACAAATGTACCCATCTATAATTTGCTCCGGGGAATCCTTTATACATAGCTGGCTCGTTGCACTTGGACAGGTATACATACATGAGCTCATCGTAAAAGTCAAAGTTAAAAGCGTCAAAATCATCTCTTTGGGAATATAAAATGCAATGAGAATATCATAAGAGACACCCATGACATTCTGCCAGTCAAGGTAAGGTGCAATTGGGTGGTTGCTATTACCCGGTTTAATAAGGGAACTTAAATGCACATCACATAAAAGCATTTGGACACATTCACTTTTATTCCTTTCACCATAAAAATTGACTTGGGCACTTTACAGCTAAAGTATGGGTTGGAGCCAGAGCCAGATCCAGAGCCAGTACAGTGCCAGAGTGAGAGCTAGTTTAGTGTGCATTCGCAATTCAAGTGCAACCTAACTTTGGCAGAGACAGTTGGCCTCCTGTCTTTGAACATGAACCCCGTCCCTTAATGAAGATAATAAAAAAGAGGAGCTTCCAATATTCCCCTCGTAGATAATAAGATCCTTGGACTTGCATTTAGTCTACTATTCTTGGGATTGCTTGTTTGCTGTCAGGTTGAAATTTTAATTAAATATGTACCCCTTTCCTTTTTCGTCCTTTATAATAATGAGGAGTGCTGACTGAAACTCTTTAAGGTACACTGTAAAGACTAAGGAATCCAAAACAAGAAAAATGCATCTAAAATATAAACAAGTATTCAGTCCACATTTGAACGCAGTTAGCATGCAACGTAAGTGCATCACACACGGATTAAAAAGCGTCTTAGACTACGAGAAGCGGTTTTTGAAAATACCAATTTATTTTTTACGGTTTTTCAAAATATCTGTTTTTTACGATTTTTCAAACAGTCTATTTTTTACGGTTTTTCAAAAAGTCTGTTTTTAAGGTTTTTCCAGGTCTATTTTTTACGGTTTTTCAAAGTCTATTTTTACGATTTTTCAAAAAGTCTATTTTCACGTTTTTTTAGAACATCAATTTTTCATTTTTAAGGGTTTTTAAAAGATGCGTTTTTAGTTTGACGTGTTTCAAAGCGTCTATTCGTTTTTTTACAGTTTTTCAACATGTCCAATTTTCATTTTTGCATTTTTTTTAAACATCTATTTTTGCTTGTAACGTTTTTCGAAACGCCTGTTCATGATTTTTCAGTTTTTCAAAATGTCTATTTATTTACGTTTTTAAGATAATTTTAAAGTTTAATTTTAGAAGTTGTTTCAAGGTTTTTTCTATTTTATACGCTACTTTTGAAAGGTCTACATTTTGGTTTTAAGTTTTTCGAAACGCATATTTTTAAATATTTGCGTGCTATTAAAATGTCTTTTCCTTTACATGTAAACATGTGCATATTTAAGAACAAGAACGGATGTTGGGCTGCGAGATGCGTTTTAGGTGCACTTACATTTTGTATGAACTTGCAACGCACTCTAGAAGCATTAATAATTTTACTTAATGCCAGTGAATTTTCTGCGTTTAAGCTGCACCATTTTTTCAGTGTGCTTTTACTACGGACTGACTTACTGGTACTTGAACCAGAACCTTAATATCAGAAATCAGAACGAGATCCCGTAATTATTTATAGTTTATAATAAACCTCATTTATTAAATTTTATGACAGCAAGAAAATCCCTTGGTTCTGAAATCACAGTCGTGGATCTGTTGGAGTTGCTGCTTGCTGCCATATAATTATACTATAAGACATCGGGGTATACCCAGATGCATGTACGTATGGAAGATACAAGAGAAGAGGGTCCTTGGAATGGAGATGAAGGCAAATGGCTGGAAGCAAAGAGCAAGTGGTAGTCTAGAAACGTGAATGGGAATACCTATACACTTAGTTATACTGATATACTGTAGACGTAGACCCAAGACAGAAACTGTATCTCATAAATCTCAGATTTCTCCAAAAAATAATTATATCGACAGCGACAGCGACATTCAAATTTTTGAGAAACACGTGAAAATAGAAAAGAGCACAAGGTCATCTACATACCTCCGTAGCTAGTAGGTTGCATCATCATCGTATCGTATGCTAATGTACATATAGACATCATTTGTCAAGTAAAGATGAAAGGTACGTTTCCAAATACCAAAATGACATATGGCGAGGAAAAGTAGGCAGGTACACTGTAAAAACTAAAGAATCTTAAAACACGAAGAAACACGTTAACCTAATTGTAAGATACAATCTCGTTTTTAATACTATCTAGCAAGATACGGTTTTTGAAAGAGTTCATTTCGTTTACTTTAAACTTTTTGAAAACGTCCACTACTTTTTTTTCGCTTTTTTCAAACGCATATTTTTTATTTTTTATGCTTTTTCTAAACGTATATTTTTTATTTTTTAAACTTTGTCCAAATGTATATTTTTTCATTTTTTACGCTTTTTCCAAACATCAATTTTTTTATGTGGAATAGTTTTCCAAACCTATGTTTTATTTTTACACTTCTACCAAACGCATATTTTTTTATTTTTCGAAACGTGTATTTTTTAGCTTGAAAAATTGTTGAACGTTTCAAAATGTATTTTTCAATAATTGTGAAACTTTTTTTCCATTGCTTGGATTAATATTTTGAAGCGATTCAAAATTTTGTATCTCAATAACTTTTAAACCTGTCCAAATTTCTTATTTTGATAATTTTAAAGCCATTCAAAATTTTGTTTATCAACAATTTTGAAAGCTTTCAAATTTTTGTATTTTCGCAATTTTTAAACCTTTCAAAATTTTTTTCGATAATACTGGAATTTTTGAAGTTGCCTTTTAAGGTCATTCGTAATTTTGTACTTTAACAAACTTAAAACCTTTAAAATTTTCTTATTTTACCGATCGCAAAGTCTTTTAAGAAGTATTTTTTTTAATAAAAACGTATATTTAGCTTAAGATACGCTTTAGATGTACATTCAATTATTCAATTAAATTCATTTTATGTAAACTTGAAATGAATTCTAGCTGATGGTTAGAATCGAGTTTAAATGTAACTATACTAAAAGCACAAAGTTTTTTCTACAGTTTTAGACGCATGAGTTTTGACTATGTAGGACCCAGTAAGTTTGGTACCTGGTGTGTGTGTGTGTGTATCCATCTGTAGATAAAATACCTTAGGGATGCCCATGCATAATGTCTGTGCCCAAGTGAATACTTGGAAGGGATACAGAAAAAGATATGGATGGGATTCCTGGCTCTGCTTTTTTGAAAAGAAACTAATTGTATTCACATCATGTTTCCTACTCTTCCACTTGAGTGGCCTCATTATAAAACACACACAGACGTCCACATGGATCCAAGATGGAATCAAGTACGTAATTATTTATATCTCCTCTGAAGTTTACAAGTGTGTGCACAAGCCCTTGAGCGACTCAAAATTCCAGCAACTTTGCAAACAAACCATACATTTGCAAAAATTAAAAGAACCAAGGCCTACATATATGCACTCCATAGCCTCATTCCAATTCCAACATTACCTTTACACTGCAATCCAATCCAATCCGGTACCGCACAGTACAGGAAACGACAGTAGGTTATACACCGTAGCGTCCGCAGGCTTTTTTAGTGCGGGCCTACTGAAAAACCTGGAACTCATCTAATGTCAAATTTTACAAGTGCATTTTACCGAACTACTGTAATTAAAAAAAGGCGTCGTTTTAGTGTAAATTTAACAAAAAGCTGCTTCTTTTGGAGTAAATTTTAAAAACTGAGCGCGTTTAGTGCACATTTTAAAAAACTGCGCCTCTTGGGTATAAATTTAAAAAACTTTTTTTGCCCTTTTAGTTTAAATTTTAAAAAAACCACGTATTTTTAGTGTCAATTTTTTAAAAACTGCGTCTTATTTTAGTTAAATTTAAAAAACTGCGTTTATTTTGTGGAAATTTAAAGAAAATTGCGTCTTTTTTGAGTGAGTTTTAAAAAACATTGTCTTTTTAGTCACAAATTTAAAAAACTGTGTCTTTTTAGTTTAAATATAAAAAACTGCGTATTTTTAGTGTAAAAAAATCCACGTCTTGTTCGTCTCAATTTTTTAAAAACTGCGCCTTATTTTCGTTAAATTTAAAAAAATCCTTTCTTTTGCGAAAATTTTAAAAAATTGCGTCTTTTTCGAGTTAGTTTTAAAAAATTGTCTTTTTAGTATAAATTTTAAAAAAATCCGCCTCTTGTTTGTGTATACGTAAAAAACAGCATCGTATTTTCTACAAATTTAAAAAAATGCCTCATTTTCTGTAATTTTTTTACATTGCATCTCTTCAGTGTATTTTTTCTTAAAAAACTGCGTATTTTTTAGTGTAAATCTTAAAAATTTTTGCTGTATCTAGTCTAGTGTAGAGTTGTAGGCGTTGTGCGCAGGGGTAGTGTATTTTTAAAATATCTTTGTTTGCATATACCTATCCCTACGGACGCTACTGGTTTATATACGCACATAGTAACTTGTTCACTAGGGCATCGTGCAGTGGGAGGGGATCAAAAGTGAAAGTGATAGAAAGTTTGGGAGTAGCAACAGCATCTGGATGTCAGGACTAGAGAAACCAAAACAAAGACGGAGAGCAAAACTCAAAGCAAATCTAGCACTGACTCCACTAACAGCAAGGAATAATGGAAATGGAAAATGACATGTGTACGAGGATGCACTTCTCTCTTTGTTCTTTCACCGTAAAAATAATGTGTGTATGTGTGTACAATTAGTTGGTAGTTGGTGCACCACAATATATCACTAGACTGCATTACTTCCGTTATCTGACGCTCAGTCTACATTACTCATCTCCTTAGAACTCACAACATACTTTATTTCCACAAAATCCCGCCCATTAAACTCTACATTTACCTACTACATTGCGCCTCAGTTTTCCTCCTAAGCCCCTGCGAAACTGACAGGGGAACACATTTGAACTTTAATCCGGGATTCAAATCCCATGTTTCTTTCTTTTCTTTTCCGACAAAGCATAATCACATATTTATGTAGAAAATGCCCACTTGAATTTTAATTCACGAAAATGTGAACAGTCATGGGGAATTTTTAACTTTAACTTTTACAACAAAATGAACTTTTACAAACAAAATATTTTCTCGTTTGCTTTTACAGTGCACTTCTCATCTTGGATCTTGGATGAGAAACGGAAGCAATACTCGTAGTTTATGTCATTCTGAGCTGAGCGAAGTTAGGATTCATCCTGAGTGCATTAAAACACATCTTGGGCTGCGAGACGCAGTTCTTAAAAGCGTTCAATTTTTTGCAGATTTACTTGCAGATTTGCAGATTTTAAAAACGTGTTTTTACGTTTTTTGAAAGCTTTTGTTTTTCATTTACTGCGTTTTTGAAATAAATCAAATTTTTTATCGTGTACTTTTTGATGTCGTTTTATTCTCTTTTCGAGAGTTTACTTTTTATTTTTATTTTTCTTACTTTTTTCAAAGCGTCTGTTTGTGAATGTTTACGTTTTTGAAAATTTTCTTTTTCTCTTTTTGCGTGTTTTCAAAACTTGTGGTTTATTTTTACATACGAGCGTATAAAGAAGGCATCTTGGACTACGAGATGTGCTTTAGATGCGATGAATTTTTGATGCATTTTAGACGCACTTCGAAACGTGTATTTTTTATTTTCTACAGTTTTTTAAACTGTCTGGTTTCTATTTTTTGACGCTTTTTCGAAACGCTTATTTTTGATCTATGAATTTTTTTCAAAGCGTTTTTTAATGTTTGCGCTTTTTGAATTTTGATAGGTTTATTCAAGACGTCTATTTTTTATGCTTTCAAAACTTTTTTTCAATTTTGTATACACAAGTAAATAAGAGCGCATGTTTGAATGCAAAACAAACGTTCCAAGAATAGCAAAATGCGAATAATAAGAGTTTCGAAAAGACTAAAACTAAAATATTAAATTTTTAAAAATGCAAAAACCAAAAAATCAACTTTTTGAAAAAACTCAAAAAAACAAAAAATAAACGTTTCAAAAAACGTAAAAAACGAAAAATTAACTTTTGGAAAAACTCAAAAAAATGAAAAATAATTTTTTCAAAAAACAAAAACAAAAAATAAATTTTTTAAAAAAGCAAAAAATGTAAAAACAAAAAATTAACTTTTGAAAAAAGCAGAAAATGTAAAAACAAAAAATAAACTTTTTAAAAAAGCAAAAAACGTAAAATAAAAAGAACGAAAATTAAAAAACGTTTTGCGAAACCGTAAAAAACGAATACATTGAGGTTTCAAAATCGCGTAAAAAAGGAATAAATAGACGTTTTCAAAAACTGCATCTTGCAGTCCAGGATGACGACGAGTTCTGGATGCGTTTGTGATACACTTAAGTTACATCCTATCTACGTTCATAGCTGTACTGAATTCGAATAAATTTATAACTCTGTAGATCACCTTTTCCAGTTTTAAGACTTTAGTTTTTACTGTATATTAATGAAAAGTTCTATTAAGAATAAATTCTATACCACGAATGAAACATCTCAATTGGGATTCAAATGTGAGTGCAAGTCTACATCTTCCAATATGAGCTTACAGAAAAAATTACGGTCCATCAATCGTGAATTGTAGGTGAAATGCCTTCCCTCGTTAGTACCTTACATCACATATCTCTGTCTGATAGTGAGTGTGAAAGTATGGAATGTAGCAAGAAAGTAACCAGAACTGGTCCTAGGTACGCATTTGAGCATGTACCTAAGCTATTAAAATAAATAATGCTCAAAAATACTCAAATCATAAAAATAAAAAATGTTTGGTTTCTTTAGAGTCTCGAGCCAGAGCCAGAGCCGGTGTTTCAACAGAACATTAACTACTAACTCAAGTGCAAGGAGAAAGTAGTGCAGGGAAAGACGATCAGGAAAGTAATGGCAAGAAGAAGAAAAAGTATGCGAGGAGAAGAAGTAATAGGGGCCGTAATTTTTGTGTTGATCTCACAACTGTTATTACTCCCTCCATCATGTGGTCTAATGGAGAAATTCTTTTGGTGAACATTGCCCCTCGTGTAAATTCGATCCTGGTAGTTTTACTCCTCATATCTTTTCTTCTTACAGGCATGCTACCTGCGTGCTACACTGAAAAAACTGGAAGATCTATAACGCAAAAACCAACGAGCATTTAGTATAATTATGATTCCAGTTTGGATGCATCTCAAATTCACCTAAAATGCATCTAAAGCGCGTCTTGCAGTCCAAAATGTAGACTTAATGCTTTAGTACGTAAAAAAGAAACAAAAAATGGAAAAGATGGACATTTCGAACAAACGTAAAAATAAAACACATAAAAAAACTAGGCGTTACGAAAATACGTCAAAGTCGATTTTTTGATAAAGCGCGTAAATAATACAGAGAGGTTTTGAAAACACTCAAGAATAAAACTTTGTGAAAAAATATAAAAAACATTGTTCGTTTCGAAAAAACGCAAAGAAGTAAAAAATGTAGGTTTCAAAAAATACAAAATTAAAAATTGAACGTTGATATCATGATAATGAAATTTTTCGCAAAACGTGAAAGGTAAAAAACTGACGTTATTAAAAGGCGCCAAAAATTAAAAAATGAACGTTTAATAATGTCAAAATTAAATAAATTAAAAAAACAAAGAGTAAAACATAAACGTTTCAAAAAACACGAAAAGTAAAAACTAGACGTTTCAAAAAACCGTAAAAAGTAAAAAATATTGAACGTTGCGAAAAAATCTAAAAATGAAAAATGGACGTTTTGAAAAAACATGAAGCGTAAAAACCAAAAAGTAGGTTTCTAAAAACCGCAAAAAAGTTAAAAAGTGAGACCTTTCAAAAAACGTGAAAAAGATGAAAAATTGAAGTTATGAAAAAGTGCATACAATAAACAAATGAACATTTGGAAAAACCTAAACACAAAATAAATGGTTAGAACACACGTAATTAAAGAATAACTGGACGCTTTCAGAAACCTCGTTTCGCAGTTCAAGATTCATTTTTAAAATGATTGTGATGCATTTAAAATGCATTCTGACAGCATTCAGTATCATTCTGAATAGAGTAGGGTCTTGGGGTTTTCGATGCATTTTCCTTGCTTCAAAAATGCCTAGTTTTTAGAGTGTATGTAATGTGCGCGTGTAATGCATCTATTACATCTACTAAAACTTTACTTTCACCCATTTCACTTTCACTGAAGCTACAAATGTTTCTCTATACGATGATCACCTGCGGGCAAGAATTGTTTCAGCATTTCTTTCTTCAATTGTCTTTCAAGACAAACAAACGTAACAGGTTCTGATTTTATTCATACTGTAAAAGAGTAAAGTTACTTAGCATTTACGAAATTCAGTTTTAGAATGAATTATTGATGAATTATGAAATATGAATTAGTATTAGGGATTTAAATCCGAATGTAAACATTTAATACTTAGGATAGTAGATGTGTTGCGCATGTACATGTATTTTACTACTTGGCACGTTTGGAGTCTTCCAGGATTAAATGATGCCACGGTATTAGTACTTAGTCAAAATGACATTACAAGAGAATAGCTGTACGAAATTTCTTTTTCCTTCCCCCACAGTTGGACGCCAAAGCTCCCGCTACCTTTCAATGTGAGAAATGGTTTAGTGGTGGAATCTTCACTTCGTGAGATTGCTTTGATTTATTTGAAAATTATAGCCACGCAAAGATTGATGACATGTTTTATCACAACGATGATTACGGGGAGGTATTATTGGATTTTTGTTATATTGATGTGAATCCACATTCTGAGGTTCTTCTATTCTCTATGTACACTGTAAAAACCTAAAAATCTTTGAGCGGGAACAAATGCATGTAAGACTAAAATGAAACCTACTGGGGTTTTGTTTAATTGTGACCGCAGTGAGGGTGCGTCTTAAATGCATCACAAACATGTTAAACGCATCCTGGACTTCAAGATGCGGTTTTTTCGTAGTATCCATTTATTGTCTCTTACGTTTTTTCGAAGCGTTGATTTTTTTATGTTTATTCGATATTTTATTTATTTTTGTTTTTTTTCGAAGTGCTTATTTTTTATCTGTTTTTACGTTTTTTCGAAATATTTCTCCGTTTTTGCTTTTTTTTGAGCATGTATTTTTATTTTTTTTTACATTTTTGGGAGCATTTATTTTTATTTTTTACATTTTGTGGAGCATTTATTTTAATTTTTACATTTTTCGGAGCATTTATTTTTATTTTTTACATTTTGTGGAGCATTTATTTTAATTTTTACATTTT
>JAAXYX010002067.1:0-19156 GCA_036851915.1 Ptenothrix huangshanensis | reverse complement strand
AAAGCGCTGGTAATGGGTGGCACCATCGAAATGAAGTAGAATGACAGTGGTAATGGGCAAATGGCTATAATGGGATTGTCAGAAAGAATCACACGGTGATGTTTAATATTTGTAACGATAATTTTATGCAATACAAAAGTAGGATCTCATTCTACATCGTGTATGTATGTACTTAGGTACTGTGCAATCAACTGTACCCCACTGTACCGTGCGCCGTGCGCAGTGTGCAGATCAGGCGGTAATACGGTATAGTTAATTATATATTTATATGTAAGTATCGCGATCGTGAGAGCCAGTCAGATTGAAAATAAAACACGGTAACAAACAACTGGGGGAAATGTTCATAGAAAAAATGTTTTGTCACGATAATCTTTATTCTTTGTTGATTACATTTATAGATCTTACTGCATGTGTATAATACGTAGATTGTAGATAATCTACTATATATAATTATATTATAGGTATATATGATTCTTTTCTTGTTGTATTTTTGCAAACCATATACATTGTTTCTCATACTCAGTTTCTTCATTAATTATTAGGTAGTTATTAATTGTTACCATTAATTTTAGCTGTTTCCTTCCTCATTACAATATTATTATTATTTCATCCTTTTTTAACTTAATCGTAGATATTTTCCCATTCTTTTTTACGTTTTCGTTTCATAATTAACTCAGTTGTAATAATTAATCAATAATAATTAATAGTAATCAATCATTATTATTACTTAATAAGGTTACTTATTTAAAACAGATCGATTTCGAATGATATTGAAATTTATATTCAAATTCAAAATTACAATTATTAATTACACACCGTGTGGTCTTAAAAATTACAACACAATAATAATTATTAATACAAATACAACACATACAGATATTCTCCATAAACAAAGAACAAGATAAAGAAGAATAAACAAGGAAAAAAAGAGGAAGAATAATGTACTTAATATAGTTGTTATGAATTATTCTAATTAATTCAAAATTCATAGTAGAGTAGAATCCTACAGAACCTATAAGTAGGAATAATAACTATTAGCAATTATTATGATCATGGTTAAGGTTGTAGCAATACGAATACAACTTACGAGAAAAACTAGCGGTTGAATTGTAATTTGAACAAACAGTAAGCATAATACCATGTTTAATTAATTAATCCATCAATTAATTAATAATATAATTATGTATACTAGAAAAATGATTTTATGTATTTTTTAAATTTATGTCAAATGTAATTGTTAGTACTGCAATTACATTTTTAGTTCATCGTATTCCTCTGATCACGTTTGACCGATTGGTCTTGTATAATGTTGTCATTTTTAGTCTTCAAATTGATTCATGATTTTAATCAATGAAATTCCACCAAGAAATTGGACAAAAAAGTGTTTGGGTTTTAGGTTGCATAAACTATAACTACTACATATACGTAACATCCCACTTGTAGTATTTATATCCGATGATTTTTTCAGACAAATTATCACCATGTAACACTGTGGCACTAATCTTAATGTCTGTAAGTTATGATTTCTTTTTGTTTTTTAAAGTAGTTTTGATGTTGTTTCGTCCTCCGAAAGGGCAAGGAAATAGAGAGACACCTTTGGTATGTCAGCAATTCAATTTCGATTTTGAATTGATTGAGATACCAAAGACCCACTCGTGGGAAATGTGGATTAACAATAACATTACGAAAAAAATACGACACAACTAATCACACTTGACGATTCGCATTGAATGGAGACAAAAACGTACGTTTAGACACTTGATTCATGAATTGTTTTGATCTTACTAAAGCATGGTCAAAACTGTCTGCAGTCTATTTATACGGCGAATATAGACTGCCGTCGACGTGGTAGAAACTAGAAGGAGAATCTATTTTCGTCAAACAATACAATACAATTATTTCTATGACTCGAAATCCGATTAGTAAGAGGAGATTAAGAGCTCTAGAGTCCTAATTTACAGTAACATTATGACACTCTCAATTTAAGGTCATAATGAGGATTATAATTTTATAAATTAGACTTCCAGAGTTTACATTTCGAATCGAGGAAATTTACAGGTTAATATAGATATAAGATTTTAATCATAACTACTTATTTAGTCATTGAATTGGTTGGATTGGATTATATTTGATTTGATTACAATGATAATAACATTGTATGTAGGTATCTAAAATTATAAAAAAAATCCTTAAATATTTCTGAGGCCCAAAACAGTTTTTGAGTTGAGCTAGACGTGTAATAGGTATGTTATAATTATGCAATTAGGTCATTATATCCCTTTGTATGAATACGAATAGATATAGAATTTGTAACCGTTATTGTACAATAATATAAGTAACAGAAAATAAACACCTCGTAATAAAGATAAATGATGACGTACTTTACCAATTATTTCCAATAAAAGTATCGTTATAACATAAAGTTATCTGTGAATCGTATTCATAATCATAGAGCAATTACACATTTAGACGATAGGCTGCTGCCCTTCCCTGAAATTGGACAAGAACTCTATGGACAAGGAAAGAAAAAGACCAAGAGTGGATATAATTAATTGTATACGTAGAAACAACCGAACAATAGTGATATAGTGAATACATTAGTAGTAAGCTAAATATGGTAATCGTAATCATAAATGCCTTAGTCTAGTAAGTTAAATTAAAGGGACGTAATACCTACGTAATACAAGTACAAGCACTAACAAATAGGCGCATTGGGTACTAGTTATTATTGTATTTAATTATAATTAATTATCTACTAATTTGTTTTGTGAGTAAATAATTCTCCCTACAAAATTGATTCAGGAACAACATGATATAATTAAATCATTCGATAATTATAATTACTAATTTAATTGACTAACAGAATACTTACATTCTCATACGTAATCGTGTAAGTACAATCAACTTACTTGTTTGTATATCGTCTGACTGAATGCATTGTGCATACCCACGGGTGCAATGTAGTCTGTAATAATGTATCTAGGTAGTAGTGTTGACTGTAAACTGTGTCACTATCTACATAATGAATATGATGTGAAAACGACAACGTAACGAACACACAATATTGACAACAGAACTGACAACCGACGACTGACGATGTCAGTTGCTTTGTTCTAATTGTATTTGTAATAATTAAGCTACAGTAAATAATTACTACTTGACAATGACAATCGAAGTAACTCTATCAATAAATAATTATAAAAGTGTCACGGCTACATGAAGCAACATACGTATGTAAACGATGGAAATTGAATTTCGTTGCGTTCCCATTTTCAAACTGTTTACACCTGTCCCCCGTTCAGTTTCAGTTTGATTACATGCACATTAGTTAAAGGTACGGAGTGTTATAAATATGTACGTAATTATATAATTTTAATTCATATTTGAATGCACAAGCAATTTCGAATTTTGTATTCGACGTTACGCTACCAATGAGCTACTTAAAATCAATCCGTTCCATTATGTTAGTCTGTTTCTGTGTGACACTTGTATACGTAATCTATGTAGTATGTGTAGGTATATTTGTGTTTTTAATATTGGAGTCATATTTATGATAACGTCTTTCATATTTTAAATTAAATAAAGTAGTTTAATTTACTCTCACGTACATTTAATGGTACGATAAAAAATGTACACTTGGAAACAGCTGGCTTACTCTACTATGTGTAATTAAAAATGTTAATGGATAGGTTAGTTACGTATAGAACTAGTTATAGAATTATATTTATATATATATTCATTCGTGTAGTAGTTGTTTTCTTTCATGTAATTAAATATTAGCTTTATATACTTAACTGCTATATTTATTACTCTGTTTTTTCTCTCTTGTCTCCATAATGTTAATTCTTAGGGTGTAAGTAGTTACTAAGTTACAGTTGGATACGGTTTTAGTTTAGTGTTTATTAATTACTTTTGCTCGAAAGCGGTCCTTTGTTGTATTAATAACTTTATTCCTATTATTTCTAATTTCAATCCATAACAGGGACTTGGCTACAGTCTCATAATAAGCAAATCAAGATTCTTAATGACGAACAAGTAAGCGTATCAAAACCTTAGGTCCATTAGTAAAGTAAGGTTAATCGGTTAATTCTTTTTACAGCGGCAACCAACAACTGAAGGTTGGTTTCAAAGAAGGTTTATTAAGTCCATGTAGCCCGTTCGGGAGCATACTACAAGCGCACCAAAATAGACCGTTAGCTCTGTCGTTCTGCTTACGGGGCCGAATGGATTTCTGTACCCTTCTTCGAAACTAACCCTTTCAATTCTATTTTGACCGTATTACAGACAATAAGAAAATTTAACTCGAGTTTGCATAATTAGCTAATGAAGATTTAAATACTGGAACCTTTTAATTTGCTGAATATACCGTCTTTGCCTATTTTTATTTTCTTGTTTTTCAAAACCACCGTGAAAATATGTTACTTATGTTCGTTAAACCCTGATGTAGATAAATCAATGATTATTTATGACTAATTAGTTGCAGCGAGTTCATCTATTTCTGAGGATTAATGATCTATAGATACCTGTGTATATTTACTTTCCAAACTCTACAAACACAATGTATAAATTGTTCCATTTCGTTTTCCAAAAAGAAAATTGAACTTGAAATGGTGAAGATGTTGATTCGGGTGATGGTGGATTATGTCATAGAAGTATGTGGTATAAATAAAAATCAAAAAGAGTCATTTTACAAAATTAAAATTGAACAGTGAAAAACGCATTGCCTAATTTGTTCTTTATTCAACAATATAGAGAATAGTAATAGTGCTGTACTGTAATGTCTGTGTCCCAAACCTCCGAATTAAATGATTAAATCATGGTAATTAATAGTTATTACTCTACATTAGCTCTACGTCCGGACTTGAATATTCAAATTACTTTCTTTACCAGATAATTATAACGACCAGATTGATTTCTTTACAATTATGTATTTTTTAAAGTTTAATTTGTTGCTTTGCCATCTGGACTTTTACTACACGCGTTCCACACTCATGTTTATGTGGCGGTTCTCATTGTCTTAAAAATAGTTATTATAATTTAAACTTATATAATAATGATTAGTATCATTATACATATATCTATATGTAGTTACTTGTAAGTTTAACATTATTCCCTGTGGTTGCAAATGCAAATTGCAAATGAAAAATTTGCTATTAGTTTGGCATTGAAACACTCTCAAAGTTGATATATAATAATTAACAGTAATAATATTTAAATCATTATTATTACTACATACTCATCCTTGACTGTATAGACAATCTTTGTTATTTTTTCCATTTTATACACATTTCCTAAAATTGAAAATAATAATAATAATAATAGAAATTATTATTATCATTCAACATTATTATACATACTAAATCGTAAATAGCTACATCGTAATCGCAGAAATTCTAATACATGATGACGCTCTTTCTTGTAATGCATCCGTATGTATTAGGTATGCAATTATAGTTAACTACTAATTATAGTGTTCAAAGTCATTCAGTCAGTTTAAAATTATTAAATTATACTTTAATTACTATTATTATTCAAGTAATAATGTCTAAATTAAGTTCATCATCACTTTGTGTGGATCTACATATTAGACAGTTTGCGAAACTCAACTTATTGACGCTACCCAACACATCTCCCGTCTAAAATTAATTTAGCGTAACTTGTTTGTATCAAAAAAATTCTTTACCTCTTTCTTACAGAATTTCGGGAAGGCTAAAAATTTGTTTTCCATTCGAAAGATCGAACGTCATTTTTTACTACCGTTTTTGCGCAAAAAATTGATCAAGTTGCGATGCGCAAACTCTCTAATACAATGTAACCATTTCTTATAATTATTCAATACGATTAATTAACTGTTACTATAGTTAGCATGTTTAATTAATATAATTATGTTACAAGTTACAGTTTCGTACAAGTACGGGGTGTGACGTGCGACATTACTAGTAACTTTTTTCCCTACTCATAGTTCATTTTGTATTTATTAGGGTACCCCATCCCATTGGATAGGCGTCGTCGACCATCATTACGATTACATTCGTGACGTATTATAATTTTCAACTAGCATTTCAATAAGTAACATCATCTTCCTTGTTTAATTTATGCACCAAATTAATTAACTAATAAATGTTTAGCTATTTTATAAGTCGTCTATCATCATTGTTCGAATAACGCAACAAGTTAACCATACAATTTAATAGGTAGTACGAGGATACAAGTAATTATAGTCAATCATACAAATAGAAAAATTAAATAATTTTCTTAGCATTTTATCTCAATATACACGCTACATGGTTTCAAGAACTCTCAACTAAACAATCCTTTCTCCTTTTCTAATAAGGGTTTCAATTACATTTTTTACAACCGTAACTTTACCTTTTCCAAGGATCAACGAGTTTAAGACAATTTGTTTGGCTTCGTGAGAACTTATTATGTAGATGTACACTTGAAAATCGAAGTCGGTCGTACACGTATGAACCAACCAGGAGGTGCGCAGACCTAAAACGTAGACGTAGAGTGTGTAGCTGGAGTACTTTAAAGTTGTATACGTTCATAAATATTGTGAGGTTGCTTGAACGAGTACGATGATTATGTTACGTTACGAGTAAATACACAGTAAGGTTATATAATACAATAATTAATCGATCTGATTTATTCCTTGACGAAAAAGTATAATTACTCGTAGAAAACAACGAACAAAATAAAACAACGAAATTCTAATTACGATTACGATGTTACTGACATGTTACATTATCTATTAAAGGTGACTACAAAGGAAACAAAAAACTAAACTTGACTTGAAAAAGCTGCAGACAAAACGAGAAATGTATCTTCTACTTTAGGTTTGTGTTTGTATATTATTTATATATATATATATGTATGTATGTACACGTTATACTCATATATAATTATTATTACTTGAAAATTTAAAAAACAATTCCATAAATGCTTATTGTTCCAGGGGTGATTTTCTCCAGACTTGAAAACACTACGAGAATCATGGACAAAGTAAAAACAAAATCAAAATCAGTATTATATTGCAGGAGAGTATAATGGCATACAAAAAATTCTAAATATATGTGTAGCATGTACCCTTAAATAAATAACGTAACTAAAAAATTAAAATCGTCATAATTCACCACAACTTATTCGTTCTTTTCTCTACCAGAAAGCAAAATCTTTGCTTAATTTGCAAAGTTTGAATCAGTTTAATTGAGCTATGCCACAATTTCCTTCAACTGGGCATGAAAACCACCCAATTTAAAGGAACATATTGTTATAGAGAATAAAGACATGTAAAACGGCAGCACTGCATTAATGACATACTCAGATATGCATAACTACTGGACAAAAACATATATGTATTCTAACAGGGGCTGGTTGGGATAAAATGTCATCTTAATGTCTCGCATATTCGAGTTATTTGTAGAAACAAACAGATTTGTGTCACAAACGATCAACTTTCCTTCTAGTTCGCCGTGACCTCCGGATCGCATTAGATTGGGACTCCATTACAATCTACAGGGTTTCGTTTGAACACAAGACCAGATCCCAAAATGGAGGTTCTTGCTGTTGTTCGTCGACAATACAAATCGTCTATCTCACAAAAGTACAACGTACAATTTTCAGGTTTGAAATAATTGTTTGTAGATGTGTAAGATATGAGGAGTTAAGACTTAAAAGCGTTAGATAATGCTAATCGTAATAATACCCTCATTGCAATTCGTATTTTTTTAAAATGTAATTAATTGTAGTTATTTTATCCATGAATAATTAGATGATTTACACTACTGTATCATTAGTTTGTAAATTCTTTGGGAATATCGTATTGTTTTTGTTTCGTATCTGATCATGTACTTTTTAACATAGACTGGATAATCAATGGTCTACTATTGTTTAATTATTTATTCTAACTTAATCATTTCATCATTCCGCATCAACTTCAACCTTTAACAAAAATTATAAAAACAATTAGAAGCTGGTTTCTTACAAGTAATTACTTATCTTTCGTTTTCTCACTCAAACACACACGTATTTCGTGTTAAGTAAATATAGAAATAACATCGGTAATATTATTTTATTATCATCTTGTGAGTACGACTGCGTTGCAAAGATAGAATGTCGTATCTTTTTACTATGACCGTAACACCGTTTGATAACAATGTCATTCAATGTAATTTTCTAAATGTAAGTTTAAAACCTCCTCTAATAGCTCGATGGAGTAGCTTCGTAGTTGACAATGAAATATGATTTGATTGATACAGTCAACAATTACGAGTACGACGTACCTAAGTAAAAAAGAGGACATCCTACCAGACAAGGCAAGTTCGCTGAACTAATTACATGAACCAGAATTCGAAGTATAATTACATATAGTTATTCAACACCGAAACACTCTCACACTTTTAAACATGATTCGATTACTTAACGACTTAGTATTACCCTATTTTTCCTATGTCCCTCACTCTTCTTTATATTCTTCTGTTAACCCTATTGCATAGGAATACCAAAATTATTATCATGTACACTGTATGGTAGATAATTTTCGCATTCGCTTTTAAACTAGTCTGTACAGTCTCACGAAACTGTTTCTGTATTTTCTCGTCTGTTATAATAATTATGCAGCTAATCATCTAATGAGTACTTAATATTAATAACAAACAATAAGTAATTATTATTATGTTTACGTACATTGTAATATATTGTGTTGAATAGTCACGTTAAGCGTTTGTAAATTTGCTCTTGGATGGGAAAACGCAAGTTCCTATTACATAGTCATATCATATGATTTAATAATATTTAATTTCCAGAGATCAGAGGTAATAATGACAATATAGATATTTTAAGATTTTACTGTACGAACTTTAAAATCTTAACCTGATCACTGCCTAGCTTTATTCAATTTCTTCGAATCAAAGCAAGTGCATGATCAAGTAAGTCTTTCACTTTTGCATAATTATTCCACATTCACGGTTTGAATTTTTCCTGGTCATCTTTTTACTGCTCTAATTATTATTACTAAATACGTTAACAGTACATCACGTTTCTTGTAATATCTATCGGAACAATTTTTTGGTAGTTGCTTGTACTCAAAAATGCCAATGTCTATTTCTGTTCTACAAAGGTAAATATGTAAGGTAAAAGGTAAGTAATGCAAATAAAACCAGAGTTACTACGACAAAATAATACCCGTTACAGGTATAATTACTTTTTTAAACATATTTTAGCATATGTAGTAAGGACTCGTCACATTTGTTTCACCATATTAACAAAAAGAAACGCATAAATACTAAAACGTAGTAGCATCACCAACTAGCCTTACTCTAACATTAGATTTACCTATATACTAATTACTAATTAATAGTTGTTCATTATTCGTTAATTATTCAAGAATATCAGCCTATTTGTGTAAATGTTAATGTGTGTATGTAATTATCCGTGTTAGTACAAATAAATGCAAATTTTTCATCTTTCTCAGTTCTAAATTGTAAAGTATAAACATTACATAACGTAAGGAGTACAAATGTGTATTTAATAATAATTATATAATTAATCATAATCAGAAGTAACTGAACATTATTTACTAATAGTAAACTACCTACAAAAATCTCTGTCCTTCTGCCAATACGTTACAATTCCCTTCGTTTAGTTATCAATACCAGTTTTTAAAAAGGTTCCCGAATCAAAAATCTAAGGTTTAAAATCCGATTGTTTTTTAAATACTCGTTCCATTGAAGACGACAGTTTCCGCATTCCAAAGTCTAAATCATACATTAGAGGAAATTACAATCCTTCTCTACGATTTTGTAATAATTCTAATTCATAAAATTGATTGCATTAAATACACGAGGAAAAAAACAGTACTTTGTATTTGTGAAATTGTACGCTTTAAAGTCAACTGTACTACAAATTCTTCTACAGTTGTTCATACACTTTTCCTCAGGTTTATGTAATTATTGTAGTACTACCTGACATGTAATTATACCTAATTTAAGTGTAATTAATGCATTTGTTTAGCCAACACACACAATTTTACATCTAATACTTTCTTTTCCCTTACTTTGACACTAACATTATACGTAATTTCTTAGACATTAAATAAAGATATTCGTAAGTTAGCATGAGCTTTAATTTTCCATCTAGGTATATTAGCTAGTCCCTTTTGCACGAGGTATGCATAGTGAATTCTAGAATAAATATTTACTTTAATAAACGTTCTCCGCGAAGTTTGCTATAAACAATTATGTAGCTGTTTTTTGTAGCAAATACAGCTGAAAACATTCAACAAATAATCACTCTGTTCTTCACCTCATCATTATAATTATAACGTGTTATACTACCTATTTTTTAATACAAACAAGCAAACATTCACAACAAAATCTGAAATCTCGACCAAATTAAGTGATAGCTTAGCCAGGAAACAAAAATGTAATGAACATAATTAATATAATAAATTCAACTTCAAATTTGACAGTGAGCGCAGTAGCATAGGAATAAATTGTATCTAATTACTCTAATGATATTTTATAGTTCCGATGCTGCCGCGCTAATTATCATGTGACCTACAACTACCTTCTTCCTTTTGTTTTCCCCAGCTTCCCTTAACATTTTCCCTTGCACACCAGGCACAATTATGGTTTTCCCCTAACAAAATGTCAGCTTTGAGTTGAAAATCTTAGTAATAATATACTATTATTAAAATTGATTCTTATTTTATAATAATAAATATATTTTATGTATGTTCGCATGTATATGCACGCATGCGGCGGTTCATCGATAGCTCTCATTTCGGGCATACTAAATTCTTTACATCTAGACATAACAAAATTATTTTTTAGTATTAATATTCTCATTGTTACAATTAATAGTTTAGTAGTCAATCGTATTCTTAATCTTAACTTATCGTTACCGAAGGTATCCCAACCGGGAAAAACATGTGTATAAAGATACATACGAATACGAAAGATGTTATTCTATTTTCCTAGTTTTTCGAAGACATTTTTGCGATTTTTTCTATACAATAGTGGAAGAGTAGTACTACCCACTACATAAGTATTAGTCCGAAGTGAGAGTTACACATCAAACTAAACAAAAAGGAATCACTAAGAGAGAAAAATCTTCGAAAATTCAAAATCAAAATTTAGATTCCAAATTCGCAATTATTACTATTTTCCCTCTAATTGTTACCTTACCACTCGCCTCAACAAAAAAGTCTTCTTTATGATCAATAACAGTTTCTAGACTCGTAATTATATCAGACGCAAAGCATTACAATTTTGGATTTTAAGATATACCCCCACTTATTTTCAAGTACCCTTCCTACCAATTCTAATTAGTTATAATTATGTAATTATATATAGTGAACTTCATTGTGAAATTTATTTGTTTATAATAATTACATGCTTAACAAACGCCGAAGCAGAATATTCTTTAAGCATTTACATAACAGTTTTTTTCACTCTATTTAATTACACTAATTATCAATATTTAAACTCTTAACTCATTAGTACAAATAATTATATGTAAGTAATACAAGGAAGCTGACTAGTAAAGGTACAACATAATTTATACTGTCAAAACAATATCATCACGAAAATTATCGGCTTCAAAGTTTGGCATCCCTCCCTTACTAAGTCCAGACAAACTTTTTCTCAATTTTTCCCATCCATACACATCCAAACAGAAGCATTCTGCTGTCCCCCTTTACTTTCTTTCTGTTCCTTCTCTTTTCCCTCTTCACATACAATAATATCATTATCAGCCGGGAAAAATTCCATAACTACTTTTTTTGCATTATCACAGTCAAGTGGATTGTACACTCTTGAAGTTCTAGTTCTAGCTATTATTGGGCTACTGGCGGCTAGACAAATATTGAGTGCCAAAGACCAATGAACCCTAGGAATCTTTGGACCGATTTACCTTAAATTCGAAGTTCGATTGGTTACGTACGTAGGAATTTTTGTTAATCATATAATTTTCTTAACTGGATTCACATTAATTTCCTGCCTGCCGCCGCCAGTAGTGTTTATTCTCGGCTTAAAAAAATAGTCTCAACTATTAATGAACTATTAAAGACTATTAAAACTCGCACTACAAGATGGGATATTGTTTCTTGAGTGTAACTGCAACTCTTTGTTCGAGTATGGTAGACTGAATCAAAGCGACAAGAACTGCCTATCCCAATAAGCAAGAAATGCCAAACCATGGAAACCGGACAATTTACAAATTACTATTACTAATTAATTAATTTATTATAAATTAATTTGCTTTAGTATTTCCCCTTGTGAAATATGTAAATGTTTAGAAAATTCTATCATATTTTTTCTTTGCTGATAATGGTAGAAAATCGTCACACGGGATAGGGCAAGGGGAGAGGACAAAATTAAATAAACAAAAACGTACAGTTCCAACTTCAGTGGCAATAGTAAAAATAATAATAATGAGAGCATTATTATTATAACAGGATATTCTGTGCCAGTTTTAGGGACAATACCAATACTTTGCTTATACAAATCAAAAATTTAGATGTAAGTTACACGTACATAATTATCTATGTAAAATGGCACTCAATTAAACTGTAAATATGCTATACATGTAAATACAATCGTATATTACTTTATTTTACAACACAGTAATAATATATAATTATATAGTTTTCTCACATTGAAATATAACACTGCTGAAGACCTGATGGGTCGCGCTCAAAGCTTTGTTAACTTTTTATTTTGTTTTCTTTTTTTGGTTATTTTAAAGTATGTATCATTAAGTACTAGAATCTTTCTTGTAGTATGCACATAACGAAGGTCATCAACAGAGACGTGTAAGTCACTCTCTCAATTTCTTTCAACCTCATCCTGCCTCCTGGTGAACATTGAAAACTGACTGAGAGGACTGACCTAAAGCACATTGTCGTTTTAAAAAATTATAAAAACAAATACAGAAACTCCTACCGTCCAAGAAGAAATTTGTTAACTAATTATACAGTAACAATTTATTATTATTATCATAATTAGTTTTAATACCTTTAACCATTAAAAAGTAATTGGTTGACAAGCATACTGTTACCTGTAAAGAACGATTGAACGATATGATTTCAAAGAGCACACGAAGATGATTACGTACTATCACTAAGTATAATTATTATAACAAAACAGTTTAAACGAACTACGCATGAGCATCAAATCAAGTAAGAGCAACGCGTCCACTCTAGTCATTTCATCTCGAAGTATTAATATGTAATTTTTACTCCACCGAGTAGTGTGGAAAACAGCTTGTCTACATTAATATTTTAATAACATACCTACATTTCTAAGTGAAAAAGTCAACAATAATTTCACGCAATTGCTAATGCTACTCGATGCTTATGCGTCGTCCAGGACGAACTATAATTATACAAGCTGTCATATTATACAGCGTAGCGGTAGTGTATCAAGCCTGATCTTGACATGAATGTTTCCCAATTCAACTCCATCTCAGGTTCGACAAATCATCCCAATTCCAAATTAAATACAAATTAACGAGGCACTTTCACTTCCCCTCAAAAGGAATCCTATTCCCCCTACACTACGACATTACGTAGGTATTTAGTATTTCGTTTTCTATTTTTTAGAAGTTGATCTTATCATTCATATTAGCTTTACTGATACACATATAGGTAAGTAGATTCTTTCAAACCCTAATTACTCCACTGACGCAATTCGTATAAACAACCCTAAGGTAAATTCAAAAAATGGCTCAAATTCACACTAATTTCTTTCACTCGTGGCTCAGATACACGACTTGCAATTGAACCAAGGGGCACTTATCTTAAAATTAACCGTAATTTTGAATCCAAACGATACGTTTTTAAATTCTGTGGATCAATCTGTAGCCGAATTTAATCCTACGACAAAAACTTTTCCGTACTAATACGTTACTGCTTAGGTTTCATTTAAGCTAAGTAGATGTTTCAAAAATTATTGAAAAATAGGTGCCTAAATTACTGAACCATGACACTTCCACACTTCCGTCGTGGTCACACAGCTGAGTAAGTTTGATTGCAGATACAAAAACCCCTAAGTACAGAACTGTGATGAAATACCTTTAACTAAAACTTCGCACATTACCTTCACCGTCTTCTAATTATTCTAAAACAATGACACAACTTGATATTTGTCCACTGGCTCTCACACAAATCTTTCCGAGGCATGTGAAATGCGTTGACACAATTCTAGAACACAACGCCGTACCATAACTAACATGTGGCGTGCATTAAGCACAATAGTGAGGCAATGTTCTTGAATCTATCAAACGTAATTACGGCGGACTCATCAAGAATACATTATTTGTCGTATAATATGGAAGAGGTAAACAGGGTAAAATGGTTATTTTCCACACACTGTAGATAATTACATGCCGAATAGCTATTGGTGATCCACTTTGCCTTTCATCAGTTTTCACACATGAAAAACAAATATTAAATGCATAGATTTTGTGTAACCAATACTCCTCACAGACAGTAACCGTAAAAAGCAAAACTAATGTAGATGACTTACACGGGACTTAAAATTGCTAGTAGGTAATTGCAATTATACCCATATTTTTAGTAAAAGGGCTAACATGCACGCTTCCACGTTTTCTTGTACATACCTTAGAACAAAACTATTTCTATAACCAATGTTACTAAATGAAGTTACGTCGTCGACTTCTACTTTAACTTCACTTACAACGAATGACCGCCAACTGGGCACCGAATTCAGAATTCCGAATTTAAATACAGGTTACATAGACCCATTGTCAATAAATCAATACATACGCATAAACTCCTGTGTCTTAGGACAGTCATACAATTATCTGGAGTAGGCCATTGAGATCATCTACCCACCAAGTTTGGCAAAGGTAAATTTTATCGAGTTTTACCTTGTAAAAACCTGAAATGTACATTCACAAATTTTAATTTTTTTTATATTCAGAAGTGTTTTTGAGAGCATATTGCTCAATAACCTAAAATGGCTCAAGAATCCATAACTAAGTTTGATCGAGTATGATCTCTTGATTTTTCGTGATTTGGGTGAGCTCAATGATCTTCTCAAGGAAAAGGACTGATCTGGTACAGAAACGATGATGCACGTGTTTATTAATGACTTCAAAGCTATTAAGCCCACATACCGAGGTACCTAATGAATTCGGTACCCAGTTTGCGGTCAATTCTTAGAATCCTTGTATTACTAATCGAGTAGATAGAGGTTTTACACTATCTTGGTTGGTTTAATAAAATAGCTGAATTTAACATACACTTAGTTACGTAAGTACTATATCAGCTTGAGACGAGGGAACAAAGAATTTACACAGTTTCGTCAACCTCATCACAACGATACTCCCAAATTTTTTAACACTTTTTATCCTTTTCACTCAGCTTTTCTGTCTTGCTTACGAGGTAAATTCTTTAAATTAAATATATGAAAAATGTTAAATGTGTGAATCAGTAAAGTGATATCATAATGTAGTAATATCGAACTTGGAGAAGCTTAAGTAAATTCAATTGAGTAGGTTAATATCTAATTATATTAAGTGAAACTACAAATAGGCATAAACAGTTTATTATGCGGACTCTGTCTAACGCTTTTTCCAATTTGACTTTGAAAATATTAATTGGTAGTATTACAAGCATGAAGGGAGGCATGTCACACACACACTACGTACACTTCGTAAAAGATAGTATTTTCCTCGTGCTCCTTTTCATTCCAGTGTAAGTGTAATAAGTGTAAATTGTTGCGAAAATCAAAATTGAACGGAGGACTAGAGTTCTATACATACATATATATTTATATATATGAATAACTATATTACCAAATGTACTGTTACTGTTTTGAAGACAGAGCTCAGAGGAAAAAGAACAAAATTTGATTTACTTACCTAAATTAACAAAGTATGATCACATACGTACACTGACACACACCTTCAAAGGTTACTTTATATTTTCTTAACGCTTATTGTTGTTGTAGTTTCTATTCGGAGATGTCCTTCCTCCCTGGAATCCGCCACTACTATTATTACCACTATTATTATTATGTCCACCAGCACCGGACGGACCGCGTCCAGGACGTTCACCCCCACCACTATTCTGGCTGCCACCTCCACGGTTTGAGCCGCGGAAGGTGCGGGATTGCGTATGCGGTGGAGGCCGCTGCTGCTGCTGATCATTGTACGAACTTCCTCCATAATTTCTTCCATGTCCTGATCCTCCTCCACTTCCACCACCCACTGAACTGTTATTTCCACTATGGTTGGATGACACGTTATGTCCAGAGTTGTTCACCATATCCCGATTAAAACCATAGGAGTTGCCTCCGCCAGAGTTTCCAAGGTTAGGTCTGCTTCTCTTCTCTTCTACGTTTAGACGTCGATCCGTGCCATCACTCATCTTCATTGAAATTTTATGCTATAAAATCAAATCACAAATGCATAAGAATAACAATCACGTATTACAAACAACACAAGGACAATACATACACCAAGAACAATTGGAGTGATAATAGATATTATATCATTTCTTGTTCTTTCTAACTCCTTGTGTATTACAGACCAATAAATTTGCGCACACATAGGTTGTTGTAGAAAAAATATTACTAACTTTCTTTAGGGCAGCTTGGGCAGAAGATGGCTCTTCAAAAACGACAAAGGCAAAATACGGAACTTTTATTCCAGAATTTTTGGGCGCTGGCTTTTGAATCTTGACATCTGCCACTTCACCGAACTCGGAAAATATATCCTACAAACAAATTATTACATATTAAAACTATTCAGACGGCAAAAAGGCTTATATAAACCATAACATGGAATGAAAAGCCACCTTAATGTCGGCTGAAGTGACGTTGTGGGGAAGGTTACCGACAAACAGTTGATGGGCATCAGAGTAGGTATTAACAGGTCGTTGACGGTCCCCATCAATACTACCAGTCTCGGCGTTGAGAGCGTTACTGGAACGCGAGGAAAGTCGTTCTCGCGGCTCGCGACGATCTCGGTCATTTTGTCGGTTGTCTCTGTCGTTCCTTTCACCTCTATTGTCCCGATCACGTTCACCACGATTATCTCGATCTCGTCCAAACCCACCCCCGCCCGGTCCACGAGGGTTTCTTGGAGGTAGACCTTTTTCATTCTGTCGATTACTGACAGTGGGAGGTTGAGGGGAAACTTGCGGGGGAGAAGTTACTCCACCTTCGTTGATGCTCACGGACTAAAAATATGTGCAAATTGTAAAGTTTAAGGCTTACGAATCATCCATATAATCTGGCACTTGAAAATAACTGTTGTTCTTAAAATATACTGTTGTATTATTACCACGTTACTACCAGGACTTCCACTTGCCGGGCCACTGGGACCAGTCTTGGCAGCTGGAGCAGAACTTTGGGCTGCAACTGGTGAAGCTGTAACCGAGGTGGTGTTACTCTTGAAGAGATTGGCATACGTCTTTGGACCACTTCCACTAGTGCCGGTGGTGATGACCGTTGCCTCATCTTCCAACGTACGATTGATGGAAACAACACTGACACCATCATCGCCTCCACCACTCACGGCGCCTGTACTGGGAGTTTCAGCTGGAGCAGCAGCCACTTCTGCACTAGAGGTGCTCAAATTTCCCTGAGCTCCCTCAACCTTGACGGCGTTGCTGTTTACAGTATTGGTGAGAGTGGTGGATCCAGTGGTGGCAACATCATTTACGAGTCCAGGGGAAGACTGACCCAGAGACTGATTAACAGCTCCTGTTACAGTTTTGGTGTTGATGTTGGTGATTACATCAACCATGGGAGCAGGTTTGGGAACACCAGTTGCAATAGGTGACGTTGCAACTACTGGAACCATCGTAATATTGGTTACCACGTCCAATTCCTTTTCCGGTTCTTCAGGCTCGTCTTGGTCCAAATTTGCCTCAGCCGGAGGGCTAGGCTGAACTTCTTCATCGCAGAACACTTCGTCCTGCATAATCAATTTGTAATTCGGAATAAGTAACACCAGCGTCATAAGCCTGAACTGTTTGCAGTGATCTAAGAGAGAAAACGTTACCTGGTAATGAAAAATGTCATTCCGAACGTAATATCGTTTGGGAGATTGAGGAGCCAAGACGAAAGTTTGCATGAATCTTCGCATAGGCTGTCCGTTGTTCGACAACTCCCCAGTTACCTGAATAACAACTCCATTTCCTAAGGTTTCATGGGAGTCAACCTACAGGGAAGAATAAATCACAGAAATTATTGACTAGCAACATAAAAAATCCGATGTACTTCTTTTGTAAGATTGTTTGATCATAAACAAATTTCTCACCTGTCTGATCTTGGCGTGACAGTTGCGGAAATTGAGAGATTGGATCCTTTTGTGGATCTCCTGCTGACCATAGACAACTTTCGAATCACGAGCCGACACCCCATGAACAAAGGAAGAATCATCGGAATAGAATCGATGCAGATACAAGGGCCCCTGATTCATCACGGTGTAGTATTGACGCACAAACTCCAGTCCCACCAGATAAACATTTGACGATGGGCTGTTGTTGTTGTTTGTAACATTTAAATTATTCTCCCCCGTGGGGCTATGACTATGATCATGGACGGTTGAATTCTCCTCCATCACCATTCTGGAAATTACCATTCTACGTAATACACCTTCGTCAGTTCTGTGGGGGTGGCCCGAGTTCTATTCGTCAGCTTGGTTTCTTCTCCTTGTGATTAACCAGTTTGAAAATCTGTTCAAAATACAATAACCACTTATAAATCTTACTTCACTAACTCCCGAACCAATTCAAACTTAAAAAATAGACGTAGCTGGCAATTTCACTTTCAAATTATACCTGCGTGTTCACCAACAAACTACACAACCCCTTTTCAAACTAAAAACCTGAATATTCACAAATACCCTCAGAGCACGACCTCAGAGCTCAGTACCACAATCACTACACACCTACCTAGGAATTCAATTGTGTAACACTAAACACAGAACAACAACTTTACTCCTTGAAACCTTAACTTCAAATGCACTGGACAGAACCTTGCGTCTTGTTTAAATTAGTTAGTGAACTGAGCTCAATACTCCAACCTGACTTCTACTTTTCGTAGAATGCCTGGACTGGACAATACCAATTCCAATGCAACGACCTCAAGAAGAATTATTGTAAATTTAAAAGAATTAC
>JAAXYX010002066.1:0-19157 GCA_036851915.1 Ptenothrix huangshanensis | reverse complement strand
TACACACGCTATAGTCAGGTAGAGAAGGTTTTGGGGTAGAGAACACACGCTGTAGTCGGGTAGAGAAGGTTTTTCTGTAGAGAAAACACACTATAGTCGGGTAGAGAAGGAATTTCAAATAGAGAACACCTCAATTCAGTACCAATAGATGAACATAAATGCTAAAAGTATGTTTTTTGTTTATCGACAATTGCTCGGAAAAATGGTTGTTGATAATGTTGATAAACTTACCTGATGTTTTTACTAATGTGGAGATAATTTTATGTGGCAGTAGTAACGGCAAACATTTCGAGGATGCAATGCTCAATATGATAAAGAAATTCTATTCTATTCTTCTATTCTAGAGTCGCCAATACAGTGCTTTAAAATGCCAGCACAATATTGTAACATATAACAATAATTACGCTGTCACTCCTTCACCTCTTATTAGAATAAGCTCTGGCCATGACTCCGCCACTCAAGGTTTTACCCTCACACTTGTTCATTGAGACATTCTGCTTTCACCAATCCCAACCGATTCCTGTAATCCAGGTGTATCACTGTTATTAACATCGGCTTGACAAGTATTTTCAAACTACAACGTCAATTTATTTGACTAGATGCTTTTAATTTAACGTTTGGATCCCAATTTAAAATAGGAAGAAATGTAGTACCTACTATCTACGTACATGCAAGTAGGTATGTAGCACGTGGAGTAATGTAAAAGGTAATGGCCAAATGGAAGTTGAATGGACTTTTTAACTTCCATGCATTTCAAAGGACCTCTTCATGACAGATAAGTTTAGGAATAAGAGCTTCAGTTCCAGTTCCAGTTCCAGTTCCAGCCTCAGTCACATTTATTGCAACGTTGACAGCACACAGCGAGCTGAAAGTGGAACCTGAAGTGAAACTGGAGCGAGAACTTTTTGCAGTCATCGCCATCATAGTGCTATAAAATTCTGTGTATCTCAATCGATGCTCATAAATAATGAGCCAACATAGCTCACCATTCAGAATTTGACTGTAGCAGTTTAGCTATACTGCTACTTCTATTATCGAATTGAAATAAATTGAATGTCATTAATAATTAATGAGACCTGGACATGGACAAGTTTGCACAGGAGACACTGAAGATTTTACGGAGAATCGTCATCGTCATCGACTTCCTTCGAAGCTTCCTCACTGCCGACGACTGTACTGCATGCAGGTAGATAGGTAGGTATGGGAGCTGCAAACCTTCCTTATTGGGATATGACAATAGCATATCCCAATAAAAACTTTGTTGCCTTTCATTTGTAATGGAATTCCGAAATTGCAAGCGCATGCCTTACCTTTACTATGCTTTCATATTTAAATGTGAATGCTTGCTTCGCTTAATCTGTGTCTGCATCTAATGTTTGTGACTGAAATAAAATCGAGTTAATCAATTATAACTACTAACTATTCTGCAAACAAAATGTCGATGACAAGAATTAATTCTAAGCTTGAATTTATATTATGTGGTATTCATTCAATCAAATGGAATGTTTTATTTAATTATATAATATTTATCTTGCGTATTACACGTAGATATCGTAATTTCATAGCAATACATACTATATTATATAGTTATGTAGATAGATAGATATATATATATATTTATATATGCATATATAATAGCTTCTAATAAATTTGTATCTCCCTACATTAATATATTATTTAGAAGCTGTTGTAGGTAGTAGGTAGATGCATACAGAGATTAATAATTATAATTAACTATAAGTATTATAACTATATCATCATTTTAGCTATGCTTCAAGTTTTTCTTTAGGTATACGTAATAATTATTTGTTTACTATAATATGATAACAAGAAGATATGGTAAGTTGCTTTGCTTTTGCTTTTCATACTCAATTAAACTTGCTGTCCTACTTTGACCCTTCAGTTTTATTTTTTACAATGCAAAATTTTAATTTTCACGACACAAATCGAAATTAGAATCCACCTTCTGAAACAAATTCATATAATAGCATAAACTTATCCCTTGAAACTATCGCCTACGCGAACTACAAAGTGCAAGAGCTATAAGTATTAGATAGGTAAGTTCGTGATACGTAATTAGTATTAAATCGCTTTTGAATTGAAATTTAAACGACATCCTTTGGAAAATGTGAAATTGTTGATTGCTTAAAAACTTAAAATCAACCTACACACAGAAATAAAAGATAAATAATCACAACTAACGGTTACAAACTAATAGCTGTGGAGTTGGAATAGTTACGTGGACATATATAGAAATTCCAGGCTTCCAACAAAATACTCAGTACTAGAGGATTACAACTACACTGTGGAAGTAAGTATATATGTTGATTATACTATATGGATAAATAACTAGTGGTGATAAACCAAATATAAGACAAGATTTTAGACTTAAGAGTCAATTATGTATTAATATTGATCATACATATTTAATTACTAGTTAATTTTTGTCATTTATAGGGTATTCTGAAGATGAAATTCATAGCAAACAGAAACTGTATGGACACAATGCTTTGCTGAAACGAAATATATTATTATGACACGAATCCGAATTCTACAGCATCATTGCTCTTTTAGGAAAAATCCACATTTTACGTACTACTACACAGTTGTGAAAGAAAGACGACTAAAAAATAATCACAAAGATTTGACCATGCTTTGAAAACACATGATGCTATTAGTTCATAAGTTGTGTGAAATGAAATGAAATTTAGAATTTGACAACATAAATTATCAATCTCAGATTTAGATGAAGAGTCTCCGGGACCAACACCAACACCGAAAGGATAATATAATTATAAAAATTAATTATTTATATAAATAATGATTACTTGAAAAGGAAGGAAAGGAAGGATCTCATTTCAGGGACCAAGTTTTTGCTTTTGTACAAGTGACAACCATAAATACACAAGTATAATTACCCCTCGCAATTGCTTGATTGCATATAATTACTTTACTATATAAATAGTTATATTATATTTCTACTCCAGTCGTCATTCAACATTTTTATTTGCCATCAGACATCAGATGAGCCCAAGGCACGTGAAGGATTTAATTATTACATCTATAATGTAGGTGTAATTATGCAATCAACTTAAAACTTAGTCATAATAGAATGTAACGTAACGTAACCACATGGCATCTAATAATTATCCGTAACCAACGAATACTTACTAATAAGGATCATCCTAATCGTCACCAATACTCATGTCTTGAATCAATTGAACTCCTGTGGCTTTTGAAGCTTCCGATTTTTGCAATCGTTGTTGAAAAATTAAAACAGGATTAACATAACTAAAAATAACTCCAAAGATTGACTTTAAAAGCCCTAACATATGTAGCAATAGCTTTAAATTTGTAAATCAAGTCTACAATTTATATATGATTATAACTAGTTCTAACTTCTAATCCCATTTGTCTTGATTTCGATCATTATTTTCATTGTTTAGCTTCGTTGGTCCCTTTTTTACCCCTTCCATCCCAAACAGTTCAATTTAAATTAATACAATTGCATAATAGTACTAGCTACGGAGGTATGTTGTAATAGTTCGTTCTTACCATGAACAAACAATGTAACTAATAAAGTAATCTAGTCGTATAATCACTTCTTATTTACGTAAACAATTACAATTAGTTAACTAACACTAAAAGGGTTGGCGCCGGCGTTTTCTAAATACAAGATGCCTACATTATGAACATGTTCCTTTTCCATTTGGAACCGAAATATTAATAATGTCACTTACAGTTTTGAGTTATCATTGTTTCATACCATTATACACCTAATTGTTTCAGAATATCATATTTGTAATATCATATCACCTAGCTTTTGAATCTGAAGGACACGAATTGATAGGGACCCAGGAATACGATGCTGCTGTGAATAGTTATAAGATTAGGTAGATACAATACTGAAACAGTCAGTCAGAATAGTACCTACCGTCATCGTCAATATGGTCTGGTTGAAATAAACATTAAGTAGGTACTTGAAAGATTCCTACTTCAAGTATCCACCGAGACAGCAAACTATAATTACTTTTGAAATCGATAACGTACCCTGCCCATTAAAGTTAAGCGAAGATATACCTCAGTGAAGACTGATTTAAATCAAGGATAATTAATTTCCATGAGACTAAATCAAATTATAAATTTCGAATATCCTTAATGTAATAATGTGTTACTACACAACAAGAAAGACTGAACAAAAATCAATTTAAATATTATGAAAATCAATCTGCATGGGTTGTCAGCAAAGTAAATATATTTTATGTTACTTTCAATATAATTATTTATATATTCATTTTCATACTTTTAATACAGCGGGGTATCTTTCATTATCTTTACCCTAGCTTAAGACGTATCAATGGTTTTATAATATTATATGAATATCGATATTACCGACACTATATGTATATTGTATCGTATGTGTTATGTTAAGTTTTCGTAATTATTTAATTATACAAAGGTAGTCCCATTATTGTACTTTTTAATTACATTGCAACCCTCTACAACCTCTCGTTTGGAATTTTTCATCACGTCCATATTTTCTGAATTTACTTCGCTACCAAATATATTTGTATTCACTAAAGGTAAACATAGGCAAAAATAAATCTGCCATGGCTTAGCTAGGCTACAAAGAAACAGGAAAAGAACAATTACCTAGAATAAAATTAAAACTAGTATTAAAAGTAATAGTAAATTCTTAGAATAATTGCTTTGTATTTTATACAGCTTACAGCTTGGTAAAGAAAGGAAGAAGTAGAGACCGTACACAACTAATTACAAAGTATACAATGTCCACAAACTACGACGACGGCGACGACTCAACTTCAAAATGGCACATAACTTTCTAAAAATGATTCGTATCATATTATCATGACCAGAATTTCATACGTGGTTCTTAACAATAAAGTATTATCAAAAACAACAACAAAACAAATTAGAATGGAATGAATTACGACCTATTTTTATATTTATTTTAACCACCTACAACGAACCCACTCCCTCAAAACTAGTCGAACGGTGTCGACAAACGGACAAAAAAGAAACTTCCGTAATTCAACATAATAATTACAGAAAATAAAAAGCACAATTAAAATAACCAAGTAAACGCACGGGTAAATAGTATTGTTTATGCATAACGAGTAATTACCTAATGTTATTAACAACGAAATATTTTGATTTAAGTCAAATTCTTTCAATTTTCCACTACATCGCATGAACTTAAGGTTTGCCACTCCTACTGGACCATTTATATTCCAATCAATCCGTAGCGATTCGAAAATGAAAGTGGCTTCCGCGCGTATACATAACTCTCTGAATTTTAATTTCCCGTTATTATTGTTAATAATTATATTAGCTACCTACTACTTCGGTATATTTTGGAAAATAAAATAATTAAGTACGCAATTACGTGCTAGCGAATGGAGCAGTTATGCAAATGTTGAATAATACGTATACACTTATATTACGATGCTGTTGTTGCTATCGTTTCCTATTTTCTATAATAATTTTACTGGTACCATCCAAGGTAGATTGACTTACTCCGATACATGGAAAAAGACGATCTACCTTGGGTAGCAGCAATATTATATGTTAGAGGATCCTACAAAATGGATTTCAAAATATAATTTGCTTCATGATTTAAGATAAGTGTGTGGACACACCAAAACGACGTTATCAAAATTCATTCTGAAATCTCTAATGAAGTACATACGTAATGTACACAATGTTTTACACGTATGCTGATGATACTCAGTACAACTTGTATCTCCAAAATGTAACTATTTAACCTTTGAGATTTCTCAAAATTCGATAATGAAACAAACAAAAATCAACAGAATGCAGACAATTTATAATTATATCTCTTGTATATAACTTTAACTTAGTACATATCTAGCGTTTCTCATTAAAATTAATCACTTAACAGAGCAGATGACCCATCTTCAACCATGGATATGAGTTCTTCGGCAGAGTAACCCACAAGCTCTTTTAAATTGCACACAAACTTGTATACGAATCGACGTCCATGGACCTACAAGAAGCATAACCCCAAAAATTAAAATCAGCCAAACCAAAATTGACATAATTATAGCAAGTAAGATAATTTCATCTACTCGCCCGAAACTTCCCAACATTCATTCACAAGTTATTGTTCTTTTGTTAAACTTACCTTCGCAATCATGGCTTCGGAATAATAATATCGTAGGGCACGACTAAGTTTCTCATAATTCATTTTGGGTTTATTCTTTCTTTCACCCCACATTTGAGCAACCAATTCAGGGTCAATTAATTTAAATTCTCCGTCTCCACCTACCCACTGAATCACATTCTTTTTCGTTCGATCACCCAAAATTTCCAAGAGAAATTGCCACAATTGTATTTGGCCATTATGGCCTGTCATTAACAGACGTCTTCCAGTTCCTCCGTTTGCACCAACTATATGCGAACCAACGTACAATTCAAAATATGTTTAGATAAATATCAGGTGAACTAGTAGCAGGAAAAAACACATGCGAAAGCAGAATTACATTATTTCATACCATTATTTCGATTAGGTATTTGAGCCATCATTATATTTAACAAGGGACGACTTACCGGAAGAATTGGAAGAACTGGATGAAGTTCTTGCTTTCTGAGAGGCGGGAGGGGGAGGAGGAGGAGGATTCTGTTTCGGAGACGGCTTAGTTTGCGTAAGGCTTGTTGCGGAACGGTTTCGTCCTGGTTTGTCGACTAAAGCTAGACAAAGATTCAAAATAATAATTTAATTAAACGACAGACTACTCCTCTAGATTTAGAACCACAACTTGAACTACGGTATCTACAATTTATCAAAATGTGCGAATAATTAATAACTTACAACGTTTAATTTACAATCAGTGCTACACTATTCAATTTTAATGAAACAAAGTAAGTGACAAAAATGTTAATCATACCAAATATTTTACATTTTCTGAGCAATTCGATATGAGTCCACAGCATATTGGTGTTTTTCACAGGCACTTTCTTATTGAATTCATCTGGTGTCATTTGGCACAACTGTCTTCCTGTCATCCTCCACATGGAGTCACTTACACGCGGTATATTAAATTCTTGCATGGCCCATGCAAGCCAATGCTGAATTTGCACTTCATTCCACAGCATTGGATCTAATATAATCACAACAAAATAAACTCAAGCTACATACCGTACATGCAGATATACAAATATATTAAACAAAAATGATTACAAATCACGTTCTATGGCTATTAATAGTTAAAAATAGTTTTCAATTTAAAAGTTTTGCCCCACAAAACCAGATAAAGCAACTTACCGTTCGGTAAATGAATAGGAAATACAGAATTAATGTTTGCGCAAACATTCCACTTTGCTGCTTGAGTATTATTTACTCTTTCATCTCGTTTAGAGTAAGTTGGTTTACTTGTAGCAACGGGTTTTATGGACAAATCTTCTACAACTTCCTCAGGTTCCATTTCAACGATTTCCTCCTCTTCCATTTGAAGATCATCTTCATCTGCGTCTGCACGAATAATATTCCCACAGTGAGTATCAATTCAGTATCAAAAAATCAAAATCCCCTCTAAAAATAATATAAACGACAAATAATATACAATTCCAGAAACTTACCATCACTTCCGTCTTCTTCTGGAAATTTCAAAACATCAATAATATTTATTCTCTTACTACCACGAATCTGCTTGAGTTCTATTTTTATTTGAGCAAGTCCTTCGCTTTGAATACATTGATCACTGAGGGACTTCTGTGGCTGCATCTAAAGCAAAAAATAATTACAAAATTTATGATTAATTAAATAATTTCACCTACGAAACTAGCACCACAAAGATAGGCAGTTAATAATTGCAAAGATTCTGAACTTCATGCATCAAAATATTTGAAATCAATTAAAGTTTTTGTAAATATCTGAAACAAATCTTGTACGTGTACAATTATATAGAATGAAAAATTACCCTAATTTTATCCTGTAACCACATCTGGAATGATGAAAGATCCACTTGGAGACGGGTTTCCAAAAGTCGTCTCAGTTCGGACAAAGGCTCTTGTATGTCCATAACTTGAGTAATAACATTATCGTCCGTGTTACTTTCTGACCCTTCCGACGTCAAACAAACATCCGAACTCTCTATGCATTGCTCCCTTGGAACTGAAATTTAATCATACACAATTCATCTAAATTGGTCATACGAATAATACGAAAATCGAAAAACAGAAACAAGATCTATTAGGTCTCTCTCAAGGCCTTAGGTAAACTTCATTTTTTATTAAAGTACCTAGGTTAATCCATATCATGTGTTAAGCATTTAAAATATTAGATCATTAGGCATGGGTAATCTATATCATGCCTGAAACATTTAAATGATTAGATCATTAGTCATGATAGACTAAAATAAAAATTTAATTAGGTATAGGTAAACGAAAATATTGAGGCTACAAAACCATGACAATCAGTAGTAATCGGTAAAAAATATACGTGAATGATTATAATTATATACAGTATAGAATTAATTACTTTTGGAAGGTGGGACTTTTTTTGGCCGTTTCTTAGCAGTCATCGATAAATCCTCAGCAACACAAGCCATGTCTCGATCTCTTTTCATGGAAATAGCACTCGTAGGTAAGTAAAAAGCACTTCCTCTCTATACAGACAAAGTCATTAAATAAACAAACAGCAATTAGTTAAAATCTTGAAAGTCGTAGTAGCACCAATAACCATAATCACTTTGTAATTCTGTAATTTAATTGCCCATATTTCCATTACCCATATAGTCAAATTTAACTTGGCAAGAAAACTCAACCACAAAACATAAAAAACACAACGCTATTGCTGCTATAGTCTCACACCACGAAGACTATTATAGCAATAATATATAGAACATTTGAGTTCTATCTATTTGAGCTTCACTATTTTTTTTACTACCAACACCATTTGATGCAACGACATTACACGCAGTAATTCCGAACTAACTGCGAAAAACCTTAATTAAAACCTTAATTGCACAATAATTGTTTAACTCACCATTACTATTGGCGAAGCCATTGAAATGGGTAGTACTGATGGCAGTATATAGGTATATAATTATACAGCCATATAAAAATGGCAGAATTATTATTCAAATGTCATTACATATTTAAATTTCAAAATAATAAAAATTAAACCACTAAAACCCCAATGATTTCACTGTCCGTCTATAAGACTCGTTTACTTTTGTCTACCTCCCTTGTTTCCTTCCTCCACGAGACAGTTACTCGTAGAAGTCACAATTCACACAGATTAGTACGTTTCACAGGAAACAAATAATATTTTTGGTGCTATGTTATTATTGTAATGTGCATTTGTGATAGGCACTGCCATAACTGTCACACCGTACAGCTATGGCCATTATTGTATAAAACGAAAGAGTACCTACTAACGAACTGCCACTGTTATTGCGAGTAGTCTAAACTTCATTCATATAGCGTCGGTTGTTTAGCGGTAGTGATAGTTATTAAAAATTATATCCACAGAATTCCTTAATTTAAACGAACTTGAATGTATATTTTGTAGTTCTTGTAATAATATAAGCATATATAGGTATATATAAATTCTATAAAGATTAGAACCAGAATCTGAACCAGAATGAGAGAACGGAATACGTTAATTTACAAGACATTTGCTGGCCCACACACAAAACAATGTAATACAATATAATGGAGTTTACTTGCGTAATGCGTACAGGGCACTTTTAGCGTTACAGTCACTTACTATACTAAATCTAAAATAAATGTCAATAATATTGTTGCCAACGAGTACTCTTACAACTACATGAACAAGTTCCACGACAAATAGCAATAGTCGTTTAAACAATAAAAGCAAGTATGAAGCTGTGGCAAAGTCGTTCTTGTTTTCGTTTCAATTCTCAATTGGCTACTTCCGGGAACCACGTCCAAACACAGCGCATTAGACAAACAAACCAAGAAAAGAATTCAAAGGAACCAGAAGTACCTACTTCATAGCATAGCAATAGCTTAATATTAATCATGCACCTAATTGTAGAAACTTTACAGTCCTACACAGCCCAAAATGTTATCGGACATTAGGCAATTCGTAGACATTGTGCACAATACACTTTGCAACTGTAAACTAACTAGTGCACAACATAATACATAATAACAGTACATTTTTCAGCACAATGCAGCACCATATGATGTAATTATAATTATCCATAAGTACAATTTTATAAATACAAAACTGTATTGGTTCCTTCAATTCTTCCCTGTCATTCCAATGCATACTAAAACTCCGTTCCGCAAGTTAGCGACAGCAGTTTACTCAGTTCGAAATAATCCCTATTTCGCCACCTCTACGCTCTACGCTCATTGTCATTTTTCTCAAAACAGAACCCATCCACACCATAACGTAAGACTGAAGTACGATAATTTGTTCAGTCTTTGCCTGTAGAATCTTCGTGAGTAGTCCGTGCAAGTAACTCTGAAGAAGGATTATCTAATAATAAGGTATATATACATATATATATACAACAGAAAACAAAACAGGCACACTCAAGATAGTAGGCATTAATAGCACAATAGTTTGTTTTCAAACCCACATAAAGAAAACAGACAATCAGGATTCAAAAACAAAAATACAAGCAGAAATAGAAACACCAAGTGCGTACGTAGAATAAAGTACACAGATATTAGACACGGAGCAAGAAGGTACAACTTTAATTTTAACCAGAAACAGAATGAACGTAGACTTCTAGGAAAAACTACCAAGCTTAAAAAGAGTATGAGAGTTGAAAGATAACCATTGAGCTTTGTCTAGTCTAGTCTACAGACAACGAAGTACATACCTACTCCTGCATCAAGAAATCAAGCCCAAACCGGAAGTGAACATGCGACATGATTATGGCAATGCTCAATTTTGAACGTTGTCGAAGCCGCCGAACGTGCAGTGAAGTTTTTAAAAGGCAGTCAGACACAATGCAGTTGGCTTGACGTCTCGTGGCAGCAGGTATCAAATGCTGATAATAAAAATGTCTGTAAAACAGACTTGCACGGCAGGTAGTCCTGTTCTCTCTATTTCAAGCATAGACAATTACTACATTTATTCATTTACGTATATAAAAAACATGAGCCTACCTTGAGGTAAATGGTTCTTTGCCTACCTAGGCAGCTGACACAAATTACGCCACTGATTTTTCGCCAATTTTAGGACCCCCCACCCCACCGTCATCCATTTAACATGGGCTTAAATGGCTATCTTTAACATTGTCCGTCACCATTTGACAGTATGACCCCTACCCAACATATATGATGGTGTAATTTGTGTTAGCTGCCCTAGTCTACTCGTGCCTGCTACACTCAGACTTCAGAGCATGGAAAATTTTGAAATTCATGCATTAAAATGAAGAATTGATAGCATCATAACTACTACTAGCAGACACGACAACGGTAGGAGACACTACTCGTACTAAAGCTAAGAATGACTAATTAGAGATTACCCCACACAGCTTAATACTCAATAATAAATGGCAATTTGGCCATGGCAATACTACTAGAATATTAAAGTAATGCTAAAATAAGTTTCTTTTCCCAGATCAAACGGCAAGCATCATTAATCGTTAGTACAATATGAAGTTACAATCTAACTCTTTCGTATAAGTAATTATATTATAACTTGTAACATACGTGTCGTAGTTGTTGTCGCTAAATACATACCTAGATTGGTACTTTACAACTATTCAAACGCACAAAGTCAATATACTTTATACATTCTTTAGCTAATCAAGACAAGGTATTGATGTGAACGAAAAGATTCAAGGTGAGGAAAACTATATCTGCTCTGCTGTTAGCTGTCCAGCTAATCGGAATACGTACACTGTATTGTAATCGTTCGTTTAAATAGCTAAAAGTAGGTAACTATCGCATCACTATAAACGCATTACCCAATGTCACTATACTAGGTAATGAGGTTGTGGGCAATATTATTCAACTATTGTCATCGTCCCTTGCCCAATCGAAACATAAGAACACAAAAAAGCACAAGTCGCAACAAGTAATTAGCTTCTATTTATATAAAAATACCCACTACCCACCAATAAAATTAGTAATTATAATGCTGTATTACTATAAAAAAAATATGCCTCTTCATGAACACGTTGTTTACTTCTACTTACGTAAACACAGAATATACGACAACTGACGCCATAATTATCCACATTTATCTGTCACTATATATCGGATCCCGGGATCCGGATATCAAAATCACCTTCGTACACTTATGAAATGACTTACGACTTATACGAGAAAAGATATGAAATTACTATGGTTAAAGCTTCATCTAATTGTATCCTTATCTCTTTTCCCATTATTACTGCCAAGGTACTCGACAACGACAAACTTGACAGTTGAAAATGGACGAAAATCACAAGCTAAAATTTCGTAGTTTCAGCAGAGCGAATTCACACATATCTATCACATCTAAGTAAGTTCGCAGTGTGCTGGTACGGCGTCGAAGGTGCGCAGTATTTACTATGGGCAGATATATATGCTTCATAATTGTACTCTTCAGTTCAAGAGTGCCCTGGAACTAGTTTGCATGCTGTGGTGTGGTAATCATAATCAGCAATTATAGTCACCTAATTGATTTATAGTGCAGAATCTTCATGATTAAACTATCTGCTGAATTGTCTACTGAACTTCAAACAAATCATGTCGACATTGTGGAAAACACCAAGTCGAAATCGAAACCAGCGCAGCTCTGAAACTCTTGAGTTGGATTATCTCTCATATTACAGATCTATGCAAACATTGCAAACTGAAAATAATAATAATAATAATAGCATATAACGACACGATTGTTTATTATCTCAATTTCCCAGTATTATCCTGTTCTCACAACCATACTTTATTATTCCAATATTTCATGGGTATAGATCCCGACTTCCAAGAAGTGTTGCTTTGGCTTAGTTGTTTTACTGCTTTGGTTTAGATTTTCCTAGGTCCGATTCTTGTTAGGATTTGATGGCATGACTTGGCAGGAGATAATCACATGATTTTATGGAAAACATTTTATATCAAAGAGCCTACTCCGTGTAGTATGCAGTCACCACAACCTTGCAGTAAAATAAAAGTCGGAAGAAGCTCCCACAAAATAAAAACGAAACTCACAAATCTCAATCAAACCATGAGATTTTCTCAAAATACCTAGCTATAATAAGATAACAACAACAATATGGGCGCTGTTATATCTACACTTTAAAACCGGATCCAGAAACTAATCGAACAGCTGATTCTAGCTCTGGCCACAACTGGTGTAACACTGAGTCACGGGATGCCAACTGTAAGTATCTGTATTTCATGATACTGATAACTGAGATTTCATTTCATCCTCATTGTCGCTGCAATGCATCGAATTGCATTACATTGCATCCTCATCCACATCGATAGTACTACTGCATCGTCATCAGTCCTTTCAAATTTTCAGTACATTTTCCCTGAACCGACTATTCAACCAACCAACCTTTACGAATAACCCCAGAGGAAACACGTAGTTATTGCCTAAGTAGGTAGTTACTTGCAACAAACGAGTATCAACATCCAAGAAATTAGAAATTCCAAGAGGAAAAGGAAGACAAAAATATGAAAGTGAAGGCTCGGGGAATACAAATTCTATACTAGTAGTGACAGTAGCATTATTAGCAATAACAGCTACATATGTGTAGGTACTAACGAATCCACGTGCGATTAGACGAATTTCTTCCACTACACGGTAACTCTATCTTTGTTCTACATGGAGGCATAGTTACCCAAGTTAACGTCACACTTGTGGCTGATTACAATTTATTATTTATTACTACATCGTTTTAAGCACGTACAATACAAGAGCTTACAAGTATATATATATATATATACATACATATAGGTGCATATGTGTTTCTATTCTATCCTATCAAAGGTCAACAGATCAAGCCGTGAGCACATACCAGTAATGAACTCATTACGTAGATAATTATCACTTAATCAATTCTTATTTAACAACTGACTAATTGACTGACATCCGTCTCTGATTTGTTAACTTTATTTGTCATTGTCGTTGTTATTTTAAAATATTATTGTCTTGTGATCCCATTTGGTTTGACTAGATTGGATTCAATTTGTCTTTGGTGTTTACTAAACTCTGATTCCAACCACATTGAGGTCAAAAATCAAAAGTATAAAATAGAAATGCTAACATTAGTACTACGAACTACATATGAATTATTATTGATTGTAAGTTGACATTACTTGAATTGTTGTTGTACAGTATATACATATTTAGAATTATTTTCCTACAGAAAGAAAGTAAAAATTACAACTATCATTGTTGAAAGACTTGGACGACTTGGACCTAATAAGGCAGTCACAATACAATGAAACAGAACTCGAACCAGTTGCTTCCAGTATTTCAAAACGTCACAGTATTGGCTTGATTGTTAGCATAGTTGCGTCTACACAATCGTTGTTGTACTAATTACCGATTTTGATGTAGTAAGTCTAATTGTCTTTTCATAACTTTTTCATGTTAAACCAACCCCAACCAAAAAGTGCTAACATTCCCTTAACAAGATTTAATTTGAAGCTACTAACTTTACAGTCAATTCAGCGTAAAGATGCTACTACAATAAGTCCAATTACTGTAAATTGTAACTTGTAACCCTCTAGACGTATATACAATTATTTTTGTACTGTATTTTCAGTACGATTTGTCCGTTTATGTCTGATTATGTGAGTCCAGATACTATGTTGACCATTCAGAAGATAAAAAATGGAAAATAACTTCACTATCTTTACTACAGTAATCGGAGTCATAATTATTTAGTCACCTAGATATGCTCATAGTTCTTGGTGGCGAATCTATCACTCAGTGGCACTCATCACATACACTCAGAAAACACAGCAAATGTATGGACAAGCTTCACTAATTCAATAGCTATCCAAAGGATTTATAGCTTGCGTTTGCATTGAACTGAGCAAACAAACATGCACGCCTAGTTGCCGCTTCAGTAGTCCAATAATACAAAACCACAATCTAAGCTTAACTACAATACATACAATGTAATGGTATGATACCGTGGATTTCAATTTTGATACGACTTCATGCTTAATTCATTTCTAACTGACTATCATACAGCATTTTAAAGCGCGATCCTGCCTTGAAGTTGACTTCGACTTCCCGTCACATTTCTTTTTAACACTTAATGATGCAATCAAATCTCCGTTATACTCCGTATGAGCATGAACCAATAACAACGAAAAGGAAACAATCAAATGGATTATTTTAAACGCAATCATGCACCTGCTAAAAATGCTCGGCTTCCACATTTACGTATTTATGTACTTACAGTAAAGGACAATCGTCAGCATTATTAACAAAACCGTATAAGGTACCTAAAGCATACCTACATTGTGTAGTGGTGACGCAAGTCAAATCGCCAAACGAACACCAGTTTTTACAAAACACCAATGAACTACTAAGACAAACTTTCGACGAGGAAATGAATTTGTGGATTCTGAAGAAGTTTGTCAAATTCAATTCATCCATTCCTGGAATCAATTTACTCATAGTTTCTTATTTATTCTCAAATCTTTTTCCATAAATCTTTTCAATGTCGCTTGACTTCAAAAACGTTTGACACTGGTTTCCACTGAACTGTCATGTGACAACAGGAAATGTCTTTGGAATTAAATATTTGATGACTTTCATAATACGGAACATTTAATACAATTATGTTAGCAAATTATATAACATAAAATATAAATTAATTGCATATATGCAAAGTCAAAGTAATAGCATAATATATGCAAACTAAGCATTTCATTTCATTCAACATGACTTATACAAAGACTGACAATGAGTGGAAGAACATAAAACATCTGTTGCATACATATAGGTATACATGCAAGTTAAATTATACTTATACTCCTTCCTAAAAAAATAGTTACTTATATACCTAATTACTCCTGACACTGAAAGTAGCTATACATTATATTACAGCCAATATAGGTAGTCATACTAATATTGATAGTTCGTTAATACTCTCGTATAATTACATCTATCTCGTGGATCTGCAGTATGCGTGTAATAACAAGAATAAAGCTCGCTCTTAAAATTAAAGTTGCAGACAGGTCAGGGATAAATTTTCCAAATAGGAAAAATACTCTATACAGGCAAAAAGTCCAACGTCATCCCAATTCCAATCCTATCTGAAAAAGATGAAAGAGGAAATAATCAGTTGGTTATGACTTGATGGGATGTGATCCATCCCAGTCCGTCCTAGTTGCTGAATGCTGATGAAGTTGCTGTTGCTAGTTTGAGTTTATTCAAGAACAGTCAAGTCAAGTCCAAGGTAATACCAATCCAATCCAATCCAGCTCCAATACCAACATCAACATATTTTAACGCCTAATAAACATACTTAGGTGTATACATGCTCTTTGTGCCTAGGTATAGCACAATCGTATGTAATAGTCAGCATTACGTAAATTGTAAATCACATTCACCCACTTCTACAAGAGCAAGAAGACAAGAACAACCAACACCATCAGCGATCAACATGAACACGAAGCATCACATGAGAAGAAAAGACTCAGAGATCAAATTATAAAGTATCCCCTTAAGATCCAGCTTGCTGAATACGCGTTTGTTCTGAGTTGTTCTGTTGCCGTGGCTGCCATGGCTCCAGCTCCAATATCTCCTTCTTAGGTGGATACGGTGGACCTGGGCAGGTTGTTCTTGTATTTGCATTCATTGTTCTTGTCTACTGTGATCGTACTTAAATAGGAATACAGGAAAGGGAAGATAATAAAGATACCTATTCACATACACATAAACATATTACGCTCATTCTATAATTTATAAGATGTTGTGTGGAGTTTGAGTTGCGACGCGAAAAGAGAAGAACTAAACAACCAACTTGATTCAAGTGAGAAGGAGAGAGAGATAAGGAGAGAGAGCGCGAGCAAAAGATAATGTTTGTTAATAAAGAGCGATAGAGGACATAATAAATCTCATGGTATTTCCTCATCTTGGTCATCCATCCCTATGAAATCCTACGATCATGAAATGATTCGCTCCGCCTTTTTATTTTGATGCATCCTTTCCTTATCCTTGACAATGCCCTTTCCATTTTTCCTCCTTCACAAGGAAAGGTTCTTAGTTCTTCAAACTTCAACTTCTCATATCATCTTATTCTGACGACGAATCCATTCTATTCCAAACGCAACACCAACTTCAGTCTTACTAACCATAAGTAACTTACGAAACGTGTTAAAGATAAGTTAGCAAAACCAAAGTAGGTAGAGTAAATTTGTATGTAAATCAATGACACATACGTCTTCAAACATATGTTTTTGACGATCACGGCATAGAAACATATAGGGACAAGAACTAACGTCAAAAAACAAGCCATATGATGGATGTATGCACAACTACATTTTTTATGATATGTATATAATCCTGCTTACGATTAGTTTTCACACATTTTTTAAGAGATAAAAATAATACGCTGATGATTCTAAAAGGTAAGCTGTGTCTGCAAACTTCAAACTTGAAATTTATAATATTAACCAAATAGATTTGTTTGCAAAATTGCTCAGTATCTACTACTTATAGTTATGCAATTATACTGAGGTTAATTCCCAGTGTGCGGAAAATTAAGGAAGGGCTATCCGTATACATAAATCCAAGCAAAGCACGTACCAACGTATGCACGTCCACATTACATAGCTTTCTATTAAACAATCAAGTTCAAAATAACTACATAAATAATAACTTTCCTTATTAACCAATTGTTTATTCTGAAGCTTTAAAGTGATTGGACCTACAAAATAGTAAAAGTACCTTAATCCTACTGGGTAATGACATAATTTTAGTCAGAACTGAAGAGATTTCACCAAACTTTCTACAATTAAACTAGGATGATCAATCAATTCAAGTCTATGAGAATATTTTATGGAGTTAATATTTCAATGAATACGCAGTTAATACGTAATTACCTACATACAAATTACAGCCAACAGTTTTAAGACTTGCATTGTAATTACTTAGTGCTGATTTGGTAGAATTAAGTGAAGCTTAATGGCTCACTACTATTTATTGTGTTACCGATTTCATTTTCAAAAAATGAAGGAATTCGTCGCCTAAAGCCATTTCAGATCCATAGACTGAACTATCAGAAAAGTATTAACTAACTACAACAAACTATGTCAGCTGATTTCCTTAACAAGTAAAATGAAATGATTACTTTGCCTAATGTTATAAATGATTATTAAATCAAATCTTTGGTTCAAATGTATCGTACCCAATGCATCAGACAAACCAATAAGATAATATATTATTAAACGACATGAAACAATAACTAAAAATAAAACAGGATGAGAAAACGGAACAAAGTTCATACCTCCATCACAGTTGTCATCTTGCCAGAAGAATTAGCATTCAATCCACAACTCAATATCAAGAACTCACGTTCGAAGATCAAAGCGAAGGAATTTATAGGCAGTTAGATTTAATTAACTTTATTTTATCACTAATAAGGAGCACGTATTGCACGGCATGAAAGTGATGAAAATTATTTTTTAAACTTTTTAATCAGACTCCTCTTGAACCCTGAAAATTTATTTAGTCCTCCCCGTTCCCTTCCGAATTCATGAAGGTGTCGGTAGATATTCTACTATAAATAATTAATTATCTAATTGGATGGAAGTTGGATGGTGTATAACCACAGCTTCCTTTTAATTCATACAATGGCTGAATTTGAAAACGTTGTCTGCTGTCTTCCAAAGTATTTCGCTAAACCCCGATACTGAGGTGTCATTGATTCTGGGACAGCAGAGATCTGAGAAAATAACAAAAAACAAATCAAGGTAATTAGATAGTAATCAATAACAAGTATTTTTACCACTTTATTGAATGCGGAAGACGCTGAAGTTACAAAACCAAGCGGGATCTGATCACAGATAGATAATTACTGTTATATATGATTACCTATACGTTAAACGTACTTTTATCACAAAGATATTTTAATAGCAAATCCTACAAAACCATACCACCAAACCATGTTCATCTTTTTAGAAACGGACAACTTTTTGAAAAAGTTCTATAATTGCAGAATGTTATTTAA
>JAAXYX010002065.1:0-19159 GCA_036851915.1 Ptenothrix huangshanensis | reverse complement strand
CTCTGCAATGCTATATGTAATACACACTAATATTCATTGGCGGTATAAAGTGCTGATTAATATCTAATATAGGCATCTATTTTAATGTCTAATGGGAATACTAATGTACCTCGCAGTAGCAGTCCGAGTCCGTTCCTTTCCTAGTGCAGACAAAGACAAACATATTGCCCTAGATTAGATATCACAATCCAGATTCTCGATTTTACTATTCCTATCCTTTCCACTTGTGCTTCGCTAGAAATACAATTTCTTTCGGGGAAAGCGTGACTGGAACCATATAACAATGAAATAGCAATTTGGATTATGAATGAGGTTACGAAAGTATAAAATATATGCATAGTTACGTAGGTATTTTTGTCAGTTTATATGTATGCTTGTATGTATATTAATACTCCTAATAAATTATGCAATTTTACTACCTCATCCGATTATTATTTACCGGTAAGAATTTAATTCCCTTTTCACTCACAGTTATTTTTTATACTCTATAAAAATATATCTGATCTGACAACGAGTGCATGGTGCATCCATCTCACTTTAATCTTCTAAACGACATCAAAGGTAGTAAGCAAAAGAATTTATAATATTTTAATAATGCCTCTTCATAATAATACATAATTCGAGCGCCTACTTACTTAAAAGGATTACCATTACACATCAATTCAGCGGTGAATACTGCAGTTCTTACAACTAATTTTAATTTCATCCTTTAAACGATAAGTAATAGTAGCGCTACATTACATTTTTCATTTGACAAATTATAATCCGAAAGTTTTCTTCTATGTACGTTCAAATAAGTTTCTATGCATCCATACAATTTTTAAGCTTTATTACTCTCAGGTCATTTCAAGCTTCATAATCCTTCTCGAGTTGTGGACGATGGAACGGGTTGGAGAGAGCAATTTGAAAGTATAATTACATGTAGTGATGTAATTCGCGGGCTAATTAATTGCCCTCACTTGTAACAAGGATGGAATTTCAATTATATCTATGCGGTGGATGAAATCATGCATTAGCTGAATGGAATTGAATGGAATTATTAAATTGATTGTGTACATGGCACTTTGAGGGCAAATATAAAATTTATGAGTGTAGCGTAAGCAGAACAAAGATTATGTTGAAGAAAGCGAGTCCAAATATTTAATAAATCTTGAAATGTTGTGCCCCTCCAAGGGAGCGAATAACATTATTGAGCTTCCGGCCATTGAATTGCCATTGGCATATAGTTTCCGCCAATAATGATGTAGACTTTATGAAGTACCTACCTAAATATGTACAATAAACATATAATGACACATATACGTAGGTAAATAGGTAATAATAAATGTGGTTTCACATATAACTTATATAGTTAATTGTATGACAACAGATAATACTATTAACGTGTAATTTGCTCCCTTCTGGAAATGGTGAATAAGGTACATACCTAGTGATATGTATGTATGTATGTTGGTAGGTACCTATCTTGGAAATGCAAATGCCCTTTACCTTCCACTGGCGTTGGAGTTGGAACGTAACTTTGTGCTCTTTGACTATTGTCCCTGTGGTCTTAGTGACTGAGGTAAGAGGTGATCTGATAATTAAATTATAAATGCAATTCAGATAATGATGAGGTAATGTAATGAAATCGAACAATGTATTCTACAAGTTCATGAACCGTGACCACATTAACCCATACCCTCCTTGTCGACTATAAATGAAAGACTGGAGGCCTAAGGTTCACAAATGTGTGTATGTAGTTGATAGACGTAATTGCAGTAATTAAAGTTTCGTCTAGTTACATAATTATATATCCACATACATAATTATACGAAGTTAGAGGTACCTCATGATCTCTGAACTTTGAACAAATCCATCCTCGAAAACTTAATAGACTCGTCAATTGCATTATATGTACCTCTGCTACTACAACTACCGCTACCGTTACTAGAAACTAGGTACATACTACTGTGCAGTGGAGTGCAGTGTTTTAATGTTTAACCTTACATACACTATGTATCTGACATATCTAAGTACATACTGAGGCACATATAATTCGCCATTAATTATTTATTAGCACAAGAATAATTTATGGCATTTTATGGTGTTTTCACGGCTTTGGTTTCGGTCTTTCGGTTTATGGTTATATACTTTGTTTGGTTACATTTTGGTAATTTCGGCAATTTCGGCTTTTACCATTCCTTCATTTAGACCGTACCAGACCAGACCAGACCAGGTAAATCACTTGTAACTTCCAAACTTGCACACCTACCATTACCATATGCATAGGTATGCATTTCACTTTGAACAAAACATTCGTCATTCGTCATTTTTGAAATTATGTTTGATAACCTTTGCGAGTAATAAATTGTAGGGAACACATGACCAAACTGAAGAATAATGATGAGTTCCAACTATTAACTGCTACAAATATATAAATACCTACGCTAATGTTGCCATTAGCCACTTGCATAATTAATGAAGTCATCAATGCTTTCAATTAGGTTCTAATTCAATGTGCTAAAGGTATACCTTGGCAAAGAACATAGCACGATTTAAAGTGCTTGCATCCTATCATAAAAACATATGGTATGATACAGGTAATTCTATTTTATGAATCCGTATCTGTACAAATAAATATATCTATGATTGTATAATTATCCAAAATTTAATGTTTCTTTGTTGGAATTGATGCTGGATGCAAGGTTAGGTTAGTAGGTAATTAGATTCTAAAATATTCATGAACTTTCCACAGAAATTTGACATTAATTTGTGCAAATAGTTTGGGCATGAAGCTAGTATAATATTTGTTTTGACAATTGGGTTGGAACGGAGACATGAAAGAAAGCAGTAAATTGCATGTGCCAATCTAATTTTTGCCGAATCGGGGACGCGATGAGGTTGTGATGCGACAACGACGACGACCCAAATTTTGATTTTATGGGAATAAACAAATATTTAACTAGTTTCCGTATTTTAGGAATTCTAGGGTACATATAATTCGTAATTCGTAGGTAATCATTTGGTGACCTCAACTCCACTGTAATTTGTACATAGTTACGAAAAATAAGTCTTCTCAAGGAATTTCATTTTTCCTCAGCATTTCAATTATTACAGTTTCGATTACTAGGTATGTGTTTAGTAAATAAACGACATTTTCTCTTTTGTCTATTCTATATAAGAAATAATTAGATTGCTATCCAGCATCCAACGAGGGAAAACTTTGCTGCAAATAGTAAACTCTCCAAAAGTTCCAAGATTGAAGGTAGAAATTTAAATATTATAAAAGGTTCCAGCAATTCTAAAAGAGAGGTCAGGTAAGGTCAAAGTAAATAATTTGTTTATTATTATGTTATAGCTGTAACGTATGGCTGAAGCTGAAGTATTTTTGAAAATAGCAGTAAAACAAAACAGGGCTGAAGCAACAATTCGTAAGTAATAATGTTAAAAAGATCAATGGCAGAAGTTGCTGATCCTAGTAATTCATAATTCATGCTTATCATTTGTGTGGATGTTGTGGAAATCAAAATAGAAAAGATATTTCTATTTTTATGTTCATAGCGGGTAATTAGACTTCCTTAACGACCTAGCCTCATACTAAACTTGTCATTCACTTTGAGATTTATTGTACAGGGCTTCTATATGCTTTCCTTACTCGCCCGAGACCAAGAATTCGATCCCAAATTGCAGATCCAGGAAAAACACTGGTACCAGGACTCCGCAAAATGACAAGGACAAGGACAACGGCAATTAAGTTTATGTATTGCAAAACTTTTTATATCTTTTTTATATTGCATCACGCTCCTGATGCTTTTCGTGGTCGCATTATTCTTCGAAACATCACAATAAGGAAATAGATAATGTAGGTAGGTATAGGTAGCTACTAATAAATATACACATGAAAACATGAAGCAAGGGAAAAAGGACTAATGACTGTAATTGTGGAATTGTTAGTGTAGAGATAAAATGTATGAAACCGCTCCTGATTACAAATTGCAATCAACGCTCAATCCGAATCAGGTAATGAATAAATTATGCACTCATGGAACAGAACTTTCGTGATGTGATTTATTTATTAATGTTCATTAATATTTTGACCATACAAATACAAAGGCTGTGATATAATACGTATAATAATACGATTATGATATGGATACGGTTAGACTAAGATTAGATTACAAATATTTATTTACCTATGTATGTATGTAGAATGCAGGTAGGTATTCGATTTTACTCAAGCTACTGCTACTTCAAATCATTAATTGTAAGGCTATATTATAGGCTAGTAGTATGCATTACAATACGCTTCAATACAATGTATTACAATTCTGTCTGTAGTAATAATATAATTAATATATGATAGTAAAGCATTATTTGACTAACAAAAACAAAACCTTCCAATTCAAATCCAAATAAACGAGAAAGAAAGACCGCAATAGGATACACGGTTGAATCACTATTTATTTATCATTTCTGATATTCCATTATTTGAAACAGAATGGAAAACGTGAAGCAGATGTTGAAAATTGTATTTACCGACACGCAACTTTTGCCCACTTAGAAAGTTTGGTTCGATGTAGTTTCGTAATAACAGCTTCAAGTATTTCATTTATAACTCACAATACATTCGGTTCTGCTTCCTTTCAAATTGAAATTAACGGGGAGTTAGATGATCAACTTGTCATTAAATATTAAATAATTTCCGATTCGCAATTTCCTTACTACCTACGTCGACGATATACATACATTAAAGGATGATCATTATAACGATACATAGAAAATCCTATGATTAGATTAATTATTACTTAATTTTAAAATGGTATAATGATATATAATACATAAGAAAGTTATATAGAGCGCACTTTCCCATTTTTCCTCCTTTTTGCGAACACGAAGCAAAGGATCAGCACATCAGATGAGAGAATCAGCAGGCAGGCAGGTAAGTTTCAGTGCAGTGGCAGTGTTCACGTTCATAAAACATAACAGCAACAGCCCAGCCTCCTTTTGGGAAATGCAATGGTTAATGGTAGATGGATAGAAGTTTAATTATTCCATTTTCACTTGCAATTAAAAGTTTAGTCTTTGCTCTTTAATTATCGCTGGTTAATTATAATTATTTCATTTTACACAAAGTTCATGTTGTTTTATAATTATACTCACATCCATGCGTGTTTGGGAGGAACTTTACATGTACGTAGGTATATATAAGAGAACAAGAAGATTTTGCTGAACAAAGATACGATATTTTTTGAACAATTACCATCAATTACAAGTTGCGAATATCGATTCTATATAAACATTAAATTACAAGCGGAAGAGCATTGGGTAAATAATTACAACGAAAACAAAATAAAAACAAGCTGAAATATTTATCTATCTATTTTAATACTATCCTATGATTACTATATAATTGCTATTAATGTTGAGATTAGTATTGTATATTTAGACTGATTAATACGTACTCAATTCATAAATTATTATCTTTGTTCGAAATTTTAGATTCACTGTAATTCATGCAATTACTTACAATTTTAACATTTTAAATAAAACATGGATGGATGGATGAGATTTTCTGACATCACAGATCTTAAGCAGTTTTTATAAAGAAGGTACATTATTAATTACAATTTTTCTGCAGTATGTACCAATTTAGTCGAACTATGTGTTTTCCACTTTATTTTAATGTAGGTACTAGATTTAATTTTAATTACTTAAAGTTAGATTAGACAAGTAAAAATAAAGCTATCGTTTCAATGGGTTTTTATCACGAATCATCAGAGTACATTAATTAAGGGATTAATTAATTAGCTAATTGCCTACATAATCCTTCGTACAGTGGTACGCAGGAATACAATTATTTAAAAGTTTAATTCAGTGCAAGTCAGTATTTAGATTTTTTGCTTACCAATAGTAATTGCTCCGTTACTACATTTACTTATAAATTCGTATATCCTCCTATTACCTAGCATAGTAAGGACGGCTTAAATTTAGAGCAGAAGATATGTAATTAGATATACTAGCTATATAATTATGTAATTAGATTGAAATAGCTACCAACTACTTCAGAATCAGCCCGATAGCAAGTTAAGTGAAGGAGACAGGGAGGGTTTTGATTTAATTTATGATTTATGCAGATATAACGTGTACTTATTGAATTTTCATGTTTTCGTTTTCATGATTTATATCCAATTTACAATTCCGTGGGCAGAGAGGGGAACACTGAAACTGAAGTAGTGTAGTAGTGATTATTAGGCACCTATACTTAGGTATGCGGTGAATATGCTTTGCAATTGGAAGCGAAGGGGAATGTGAATTTTGTTTGTAAGGCAATGCAATAACATTGAGATTTCCAGCTGGCCTGGCAACTGCCGTTCCAGTTCTATAGCTTCAGTTCCATTTCCAGTTCCAGCTCTGTAGTTCTACTGTTCTAGTGCCGAGGAGATAATTCAATACTCCACTAATAAATTGTTATGAAATTTAAAGGAAACGTATAAAATAATTAGACACCTGCTAAAGATATTGATTGTGCAGCAGAGCAGAACTGGAGAACCTGAGCTGTGCTAGGACTACACTATTTTCTATAAACAACAGGCGTGGTTGGGTAGCTGGTTGGATGGAATCGCTGGAGAATTCCCAACGAATATGGAATGGACAGCAAAAGGAAAGGATTATTTGTTGGACTTGAATTTTGGATTTAGATTTGGAAATATAAAGCTACGGACCTACCTACTGCTATTCTATTGCCTGCACAGATCCCCATTACCCACTTACTGGGAACGTGAAATGTTAGTTCATAAGGTTTTACATTTCATGCTCCACTGGAGACAGTCATAGACATAACACAGTCATGGCATGGCATGGTATGCCGTTGTCGCTGATGTTCCTGTTGTTTGTCGTCGTTCTCGTCCTGGTCCTCGTCCTCTGAGTGGGCGTGGATGCAAATAAAGTTGAAGAAAATCAACAAACACGATTACATTCGTAGGTACATGTGTGCTTCCCTTCGTTTTGGGTCCGTAATGTTCAAGATGGTGCCAATAAAATCTAATATCTAAAACTGAACCGAACTCAACTACTACTTGGAGATCCGAAGTGGGTAAATAGGTAGGTAGGCTATTGCAATGGCTATGGCTGTATTGAATTGTAGACAGTAGACAGACCGAGGGTGGCCTGCGTTACTGTGTACTACGTAGGCAGATCTATGCTATTATGTACAGATGGATATCTAGTCAGAGACATTAGGCAAGTAGAAACGATGACTAGACGTCTGTCGTTGGTACTTAAATGGTGATTTTTGTGACTCTAAAAGAGTTGCGGGACAAGGCTCGATCTTTCTTGTGACAAATTCCTTGCGGTAGCTTGACTGGGCAGATGAAGACCTCCGTGGTTCGTCATTGGAGTACGAGCCTAGAGAAATACTTGATTGTTGCGTGGATCGAACAGGAACGACGCGTTCTGTGATTTGATGATGTCCATGACCACCAATGGATCGTGAGGAGGTCTGACTATCAAACTGTCCACTGCCCACCGAAAGATTGTCATTGCGAACTACTCGGGTAGCCCGGGACGATGTCATGTGGGATGATGATTGCAGATGCTGTTGCTGCTGATTGATGGAATGGGAAGAGTAGCGGGACTGCTCGGTCGTCAAGCCACTTCCAGCTCCAGTTCCAATGGGGGTGATTGAACTGGAACGACCACCAGCCGATGCTGATCTCGTTGGTGTTGAACTCTGATGGACGGCACAAGTTGGCGACGTCGAGGAAATATTCGCATTCGAGCCACCGGCTGAGTATCGACGACTACCAATATTACTAGCACTAGTGTTGCGATTATTGTCAAAAGTGTCGTAGCCGCCGGAAGTGGGTGAAGTATTGCTTGAAGTTGGAGTATTTCTCAGCGTATTTGCAAATGTACTCTTTCCAGCCGCTTCATCCTTACTCGTCCAGTCGGATGTGGTATTTCGATTTCCAAAGCCCACTGTCGATGTTTTGGTTTGATTCACATTTCCTCCGTGGATACGGGAATGAGTGCTGGAAGCGGTAGTGGTGGAGAACTGCTGATGACTTTGTTGGTTGCTGGATGATTGAAAATTCTGAGAAGTTGAATGAAGTTGCTGCTGCTGTTGGGTGGTCCTGGAAGTCGAAGTCGAACTTGACTCATTAACTCCAAGAATATTATTAGTGGACGAAGAGGACGTCCTGGCAGTGTTGCTAGTGGACATTTGAGAGTTTCCTCCCGCACCAGTGCCCGTTGACAAGGACTGCTGCTGTTGCCTGTTAATTATAGCACTGCTGGACGTCGTGCCCGATGCTCCGGATCCTTGCTGTTGGGTTTGATGGAGCTGTTGGTGGTTGGTGAGATGCTGATTAACTGTCGAGAAGTTTGATTGAGTCTGAGACAAGTTTGATGACGACTGTTGTTGGTGGTGGTGGAGTTGCTGTTGCTGAGAAGTTTGATGATTACTTCTTACGGTGGTGGAGCCGCTGGTGGCAGTCGTAGCTGTCGTCTGAGTTCCACTTTTCTGGGAACTCTGTTGAGTTTGATGTTGTTGATGAGAAACATTTGATGTATGAGAGCTGCTTAGATTTGATTGTTGTTGTGTTTGCTGCTGGTGACTGGAGAATGATTTATCACTATGCTCGTGATGTTGTAAAGTTGACGTTGACATTGGCACTGGCCCACCACCTCCTCGGCTGGTCGTCGTAGTTGTCGTCGTCGTAACTTCTCCTCTCTCCGTCGGTCTCTTTGTCACCGTCACTTCACGTGTCACATTGACTTCCCTGGTACCCAGACGATTAGCATGAATTTGACCCTGAGTCATGGTGGAGGACTCCTGGTTTACAGCTGTGACTTGGCTCTGGTTACTTTGACTGACGTTGGACGTGGAGTGAGATTGAGTGGACAATGATGAAGCAGCATGTTGACTCTGAATTTGAGCATCATTCAAAACCATGGATTGATTCATTGTGGACTTCGCTGACATAGACTGACTGAGTACTTTCTGTTCCACAGCTCGATCATCTGTCCGCTTCGTCTCAGCTGACTGACGTACAGATGACTCTATGGATTTTTCATTGACCATATGACCATTCTGAAGAATCCGATTCTCCACTGTAGTTCTTTTGGCAGTGACGGTTCGATCAAATCGGGCATCACCCGACTCGTCTCCCAGTACAATTTGCGACTGCTGCGATTTGCGAGTCACTCTGGAATCGTTTGCACTGGTGCTGCGACGGTTATCCGTTGTCGATTTGGTTAAAGTGGACGTTCTCTGTTGTTGAGATCGATTTGTCGTCTCCAATTGCATGGAACCTTGACCAACAGTTAGATTATCTGCATGACGGACCACAGTAGCTCTTTCTCCTCTGGTGGTTAACGTGGACTTTTCTAAAATATCCATCTTGCCCTCCATCTTCAAATTATCTTGTGGTCTCCTCACTTCCGCTCGCTCTCCCCTCAAAGGAGAGGTGGGTTCCTTCGGTCGGGTTGCCACACTACCTTCTAATTTCAAATTATCCTGTGGTCTTTTTACATCAAACCTCTCACCTTTCGGTACAGGGGATTTAGCTGGGCTGTAGAAATCACCTTCAGGGTATAAATTGTCTTTGGGTTTCTTCACATCGTACCGTTCCCCACGTGGAACTGTGTCTGTTTTCTTGGGTGAGTAAAAGTCCCCTTCAGGTTTAAGATTGTCTTGAGGCTTTTTCACGGCTGCTCGATCACCTTTCAATGGTGCTCCTTCCTTAGGACGATCGTAAAAGTCACCTAAAATTGATCATCAAAATCCAGTTTTACTCCTTCCGCTTTTATTCCCATTCCACCATACCATTCCTATGCTAGATCTGTACGCCGCCCATTACCAAACGAAACGAAACGAAACCAACGACGATGACAACGAGAAAGGAGAAAACTTTTCCCTTCTTTCTCTTCAACTCTAACAAGATATATCTTCTCAAGTTGTAAAATACTAAAGACGAAAACCCAAAACTGAAAGACGAAAGAGGAACGACGAAAGAGGAAAGACGAGAAACTCAGTTCAAAAGAGTATATACGCACATAAAAACCCAAAACCCCAATTCTTTTTTCCACACAAAGATTTATGGTAGAGTAGGTACTTTGAGATACAAAGTAGTGGAATGAATACATAATAAAAAAATGTAGAGCCAGGAAAAAAAAAAGAAAGTAGAAGAGAAGAGATCACCTTCAACACGGAGATTATCCTCAGGTTTTTTCACATCAGCCCGTTCACCCTTGGGCACAGGAGATTTTAAAGGTTGGTAGAAATCTCCCTCTGGTCGAAGATTATCCACGGGTTTCTTCGCATCAAATCGGTCACCTTTCAATGGTGCCATTTCTTTGGGTCTGTCATAGAATTTCCCTATGGGGACAACCGTAAATAGTCACATTAAATATAACTACATGCACTAAATGTCCCACTCAAATGTAATTATTAAAGCTAGGCAAACTTTTCCACCACTACTACTGCCGCTACTTTCATTTTCATACTTTCTCAATTCTCTACTTCCCCATTGTATTACCGTACAGTCACTACTCCCCTGATATGTAGTACGACAATCTATAGCGTCCTGAAGGATTCCTAAGATTGAATAAGGTACAACACAACGACAACGTAGCTACCACTATCTCCAGCTGCAAATATTGCTATCTCCGTTTTCTCAAGAAGGCATTCTGAAGACGCGGCGATTTCTATAATTACTCTTATCATAATTGTGTATTCTGTATACCTACCTATTTACATTCAACAATACGAAACAAGATACACAATCTAGCAAGAGGAAAGCATGCAATTGAGGTTTACTCATTATTATCATATTTTTGATCAATTGAAAAAATGTGCATTTTTTACTTCGTGTTTGAATAAGGTAAACAAGATCTGAGAGACTTTAGAAGTCGACCCTGCATCTAAAATGAATGGATATGCCGCAAGGTACAAGATATTCCGTTTTGCCAGGTCGCAAAAATGTAGATAGGATTTTTCCACGTTTGCTTAAGATACATATAGAAACATCGTGATGGCCATTGTGTTGTAATCTATGGGACTGTCTATAGGCAGTTGAGGGAGTCTGAAGAACTTAATAAAATTGAATATTTAGCATTATTATTCCCGGGAATTATGTTAAAATGTGTTGAGAGAACTCGACACAGTTCAACTACCCGTGTAAAACTTCCTCATCAGTCCCATTCCATGAAAATTTAACAACCGAGAAAGAGGGAACATTACATTATTATATAGAGACACACAATTCCCGTGATACACATTTTGAATAAAAGATGAAATCTCAATCATACGCTCATCACATACATAAAAATATGTATATGCCTCCCTGTATCTTGTACATATACCTACTTCCCAATGTATTATACATCACCTCAACCTACATGCATTCAAATAGGTACATTCACAATTTACGTGCAGTCTACGTACGCAGGTTTTGGAAGCTAGAAAAGTACATGAAAAAACTGGATTCATGGCTTCCACGTTTTACCATAATACATTTTTTTACGTTTTTCATTTTTAGGTTTTTACATACCTTCAGGATGAAGATTGTCTTCCGGTCGTTTCACATCAGCTCTCTCACCCTTTGGCACCGGGGATTTTACCGGCTTGTAGAATTCTCCCTCGGGATGTAGATTGTCTTCCGGTTTTTTCACTGGTGCTCGGTCTCCTCGTAGTGGAGCTGTTTCTTTCGGCTTTTCGTAAAATTTACCTATACAATAGTACATTAAACATACATAGCTACAGTTCCATCACAGTTCCGCAAATAATAATACAGCACGCAGTGAGAAAATTCTACCTTGTACATATTTTATACTTATTATATATATTATCCCTGACAGTCAGAGCACTGAGGTAGATATAGATTACACTGTAGATACTAGATTATACAACAAACACACACACCCAAACAAAGGAAGTCCCTGCCACTGACGTTTTTTTGTACAGGCAAAAATATTTACTCGGCACATTATGTCTACAGAAGATGTGAATCCTTAGCTGGATAGCTTTCTGCTACAAAGGCAAAAGGTGAAGGTGACTTTTAAAAATGAGCCGAAAAATCATCATAAATTCGTTCACAGGAAAATTGTTAATGCATAAACATTAAATATAAACTGGCGACTGACAAAGTTACATCTCCAAAGTCAAAAGTGCATGTAGCAGACAAGTGGATACAAAGGTAATGCATAATCAGTAAGAGAGGCAGACAACGAATAACGATGCGGAGGTAGCTGTTTTTTATACAATACAGAATCTATTTCCTTTTCCCGAGACTTTCGACTTTAATTAAAAGAATTTTCAGCTCATTTTCGCCATATTTGTATATACAGTGAGTGAGTCATCAGCAGGGGTACGGGGTACGGCGTACGGCTTGACGGTAGGAGACTGGTGATGGAGAAAAATCTTCAAACGAGTTAAAGTAAGATCGAAGCAAGAAATTGGAAATGTCACATACATACATAACACAGATCGATGATTGACTTCAACTGACTTTGACGCTGACTTTGACGATCTAAATTCGTTTTTAGCCCTTGTTATCATCATCCACACCGTCAACACAAAGTTCAACTTGCTAATTATAAACTGGAAAATGTACCGGAGTCGGCGATCATTCTTGGTCGCAGTTTGGGTTTATTATAAAACAAAGTAACAAGAAGCAACTATCTAATCTTTAGTATTCCAATCCCAATTAAAAAGGTTAATATCCTCTTTTCTTGCTGAAAGCTGTAGCCAATTAGCACTTGATCAAAGTATAGAGGTGATTTATAATTATATAATGCTACTCGTTACAAAATAAGTTGGCAATTAGCTACTATACTTAGAAAGCGTTTCATTACTTTCCATGTTATTGTTATTACTCCATTGGAGTCGCGAAGATTAATAGAATAATTTATTTTTCAGTTGAGGAGTTTTTTCAGTTACTAGTAGCCATTTCCATTGACTAATAAATAAACGTGATCAGAAAGACACAAAGAGAGAATGAGAACTTACTGAATGAAGAAACACTGGAAAGTACACTGCAACTACAATGATAACTGATAGTTGCAGTCGGTGGAAAATAAATCCGAACGCTATAAAAACGTACCCAGTCCCAGGTAAATTGGCGCGCGGAAATTCTACATTAAAGTACTGGACATGCACTTATAGATGGCCTCATGAGTTATGCGACAACTGAAAACATGATCGAGTTTTTCAAGTCGTAATTTAAATTATTTATTGTCAACGCATGTAATGCATCTTTAATGTAACTACGTATATTGCTATTAATTATTTCCTCCTGGTTTCATGTAGAGACTCATATAAAATGCGAGTATTCAATGTTTTACCGTCTATTACAATTGTGACAACCATTAACTATCAGTACTTATGATTTTTATGATGCCAGCATGCAAAGGCAAAATGCAATGACCTGTGGACCTAAATGGACACGTTTAATTTTGATAGAATTGCGAAGAAATACGAGGACATGCGTTGCTTTGTATGCTGAAAATTAAATAAAGAATTACCTTGAGAACGTAAATTATCCTCAGGCCTTTTGATTTCAGCCCGTTCACCCATTAGACTGTCTGGACTGTTTGCTCCCGAATCCTTTGGTTCGGTAACAAATGATCCTTCGGTTTTAAGATTGTCCACCGGTTTTACAAGAGCTACTTTCTCTAGATTTGATCTATCTTGAATTTTGTAATCATCCTGACTTGACGTGGTTCCCGTAAAACTGCCCTCCAACTTTAAATTGTCTTGAAAGTGAAAAGCTTCCCGTTTCTCAGCGGTGACAAATTGTTTGTATTCCTCACGATTCATGGTGGTCATGTTGAAAGAGCCATCTAAAGTCAACTGATCCTCCCGTCTCTTCACATCCGCCCTCTCTCCCTTTTGAAATTCTTTCAAGGCAAAATCTTCTTTGGCTTGGGAACGACCCATGAATTCTCCTTCCGTTTTTAAATTATCCTCGTGTTTTGTCATCGTTGCTCGTTCACCTTTTTTCCTCGTCATAGTTCTACCATCCACGCGGTCATCGTCATTATAGTAGAATTGTCCTTCGGGTTGAAGATTATCTTTCGGTTTTTTTATCTCTGCCCGATCGCCTTTCACAATGGTCGTTGTCCGTTGATCCTGATTTTGCTTTGGTCCTCGGTAAAAGTCCCCTTCAGGATGTAAATTATCTTCAGGTTTAATCAAAGATCGTCGTTCGCCAACCACTCCAGCAGACTTGGGTCTATCGTAAAATTCTCCTTCTGATTTCAAATTGTCCTCGTGTTTAATTAATTGTCTCTTCTCAGATGGGCCCATCTCTTCCTTTGGTTTCCCGTAGAATTCTCCATCAGATTTTAAATTGTCAACAGGTTTTTTCATAGGGAATCTTTCCCCAGTAGTGGTTGTCATCGTCGTTTCAGAAGTTGTAGAGATGCCAGCTGCTTCTTTCCCGTAGAATTCACCCTCCAATCTAAGATTGTCTTGAATCTTGATCAGAGTGCGTCTCTCACCCTGCACGTACGTATCCTGTTTGCTTTTCCCATAGAATTCCCCCACCATCTTCAGATTATCTTCGGCTTTAAATGCTTCCCTCCGTTGACTCATGATAATTTGATTGTCGTCCGTAGTTTCCACTTTGGTATAAAATTCACCTTCTGGTTTCAAATTATCCTGAGCTTTGAATGGACTCCGCTTCTCTCCGAGGGGAGACTCATCTTTTGGCTTTTGATAAAATTCCCCTTCAATAAACAAATTATCCACAGCCTTGAATGGAGAACGTTTTTCTCCCACTTGTCCCTTCTTGGGTGAGTCGGGTGTATAGAAGTCACCCTCAATACGCAAATTATCCTCGGCTTTGAATGAAACTCTTTTCTCACCGGCAACATACTCTTCCTTCGGTTTGCCGTAGAATTCGCCTTCCGATCTTAAATTATCTTGCGGTCTCTTCATTTCAAATCGCTCTCCTCTCGTCAGTACATCTTCCTTCTCCTGTATCTGTTTATGATGGAATTCACCTTCCATTCTCAGATTGTCTTCGGAACGAATTAACGTTCGACGCTCACCCTGAACGAATTCCTGCGATGATTTCCTGCCATAGAACTCACCTTCAATCCTTAGATTATCTTCAGGTTTAAAAGCTTCTCTTGTGCCAGCAAGGATCTGAATCTCGACTGTAGGTCCGGTGTAGAATTCACCTTCAGGTTTCAAATTATCCTCTGGTTTCCTGGGTGAAAATCGTTCACCTTTGGGAGCCTCCTCTTTGGGCTTCTCGTAGAATTCGCCTTCAAGTCGCAGATTGTCGACAGCTTTGAAGGGAGTACGCTTCTCTCCCGCTTGTGGAGCAGCCTTCTTTTCCTGACGCTCGAATTCACCTTCAATTTTCAAATTGTCTTTAGGCTTGATCATTTCGAATCGGTCACCTTTTGGTACGGAATCAATGACCTTTCGTTGGGTAAAGTCTCCTTCCATGTGCAAGTTATCTTCAGGCTTAATTATTACCCGCTTTTCAGCCATCACAGCTTCTTCCTTGGGCTTTTGGTAGAACTCACCTTCAGGGCGTAAATTGTCCTCAGGTCTTTTGGTAGCAAATCGTTCCCCTTTGGGAGCATCTTCACGGGGTTTTGTGTAGAATTCACCTTCAATGAATAAATTATCCTCGGGCTTCTTCTGCACAGCCCTTTCCCCAAGTGTTGATGGCTGTTCCCGATGACGCTGGGTAAATTCTCCTTCGGATTTTAAATTGTCCTCTGGTTTCTTCAATGGGAATCGCTCACCCTTCACCCATTCCTCTTTAGGCTTGTCGTAGAATTGCCCGCCCGTCTGGAGATTGTCTTCGGATTTTATTGGTTGTCTTCTCTCTCCCTTCGGGTGAGCCAGGTCGACATGACGAGTTGCGAATTCACCTTCTGGTTTCAAATTGTCCTGTGGTTTCTTAATATCGTAACGATCTCCCTTTAATACAGCTTCGTTTCGAGGTTGGTTGTACTGTTGACCTTCTAGGATTAAATTATCTTCCGGTTTTTTAATCACAGCTTTATCCCCCAGTGACGGGGATTCAGTCTTTGGCTTCTGGTAAAATTCACCCTCCGGTTTCAAATTATCTTCAGGTTTCTTAAGTGAATATCTTTCACCAGCTACTGGAGCATCTTGTTTCGGTTTTGAATAAAATTCCCCTTCACTGTGTAAATTGTCTTCAGGCTTTTTCGGTGTGACACGAGGCGAAACGGCGACAGGTGCTTCTTTGGGTCTTTGATAAAACTGACCTTCGGGCTTCAAGTTGTCTTCAGGTTTCTTGATAACTACTTTGTCTCCCAATGCCGGCGCATCATCCTTGGGTCTTTGATACACTTGTCCTTCAAGACGTAAATTATCTTCAGGCTTTTTAGACGTATATCTTTCACCGGGTTTGGGCGCTTCTTCCTTTGGCTTTGTGTAGAATTCCCCCTCAATGAACAGATTATCTTCGGGTTTTTTCTGAGTAGCCCTTTCGCCCATTGTTGCCTCAGTCTCTTTCGGACGTTGGTAGAATTCACCCTCAGGTTTCAAATTATCCTGTGGCTTCTTAATATCGTAGCGTTCTCCCTTGACCACAGCCTCGTTTCGAGGCTGATTGTATTGCTTACCTTCCAGCGTTAAATTGTCTTCCGGTTTCTTAATGACAGCTTTGCCCCCTAACTGTGGAGCACCTTCTCTAGGCTTTTGGTAAAATTCACCTTCAGGCTTCAGATTGTCTTCGGGTCTCTTCACAGCAAACCTTTCACCTTTCGGGGCTTCTTCCTTAGGCTTGGAGTAGAACTCACCCTCCAAGTGAAGATTGTCTTCAGGCCGTTTTTGAGCATGACGTTCTCCCACTAAAACAGTCGCGGGTTCCTTGATGCTATGATAGAACTCACCTTCGGGTTTCAAGTTATCTTCCGGTTTCTTAATCACAGCCTTCTCACCACGGAATTCTCGTTGTTCCTTCTCCTCAATGTACATTTTCCCTTCGGGATGCAAATTATCTTCAGGTTTCTTAATTTCGGCTCGATCGCCTCTCACATAATTCTCTTCCGGCTTCTTACTTGGACTGTAGAATTCTCCTTCGGATTTCAAATTATCCTCAGGTCTTTTAACGATGTGACGTTCACCTACACCAACTGGTTTCTCTTGAGAACGTTGAGCGAACTCACCTGAATAGGTTTACGTTTGACGTTACGTTTAATGTTCATGAATGAAGAAGAATGCAATTGATACCAATCGAGTTTGGGGTTTTCCGGAGAATTTCCGTCAAATTAAATCAATAGTGGGAAATTGTATAGAGATAGCAATAGAAGAGTATAGAATGGAAATGATACTATTCTTGTCTGATTTTTCTATAAGAACTATAGAAAGAAGACTAAAACAGTTTGGCATGCATGTAGGTAGGTATGAAATGGGAGATAGATATGTCCTTTACTTTTACTGTACCCGGATGATTCATATGGTTTCACGGTTTTAAGGCACGGTGTGTCATCGTCAACCCTCCACAGTTATGAATACAGTGTCTGGCCCTGGTGGTCTGTCTGTACCACCCGGAACGGGTACCGAAAAGAAATATTCGGGCAGAATTTTACCTTTGTATCTAGGTACGAGTAACATGCTCAAGTTCATGCTCATGCAGATCGTGCGGATTGTAGATTCATAGATTCGAAGATTGTCGACGCAGCGGAGCAAGTAACGATGATATGAATAATAACACGGGATTTAAGTACAACATCCCTATCACTAGGCAATAAGTATGTATACAAATACAAATCTATGCGCTGCCTCAGTAGCTACCTAGGTTTTCAATTTCAATTTTAACTTCCCATCGGATCAACTTCACAAACATCTGCCCGATTTCTCTCGCGTACATGATAATGTACGCGCTTACAATATATACCTAGGCATTCAGGCACACCAACCACGGACACGTGCCATTCGCACAGGTGTATGTAATGTAGTTAATGTGCCTACCATGTGTATGTCGATGTAGATTGTATGTCTGAATGGTACGGTATGTGAATCAAATACAAAAATAGAGAAGATCTATATGAGTGTAAGTACATACAATATATGTACCTACCTACATATAGGTTTACTGGCAATGTTATTGCGTCATTAGAAAAAATGCGTCGCCGTAGTATCAGTTTAAGAATACTACGAATACGAAAATCATTGAATGATTACGCAACGGTAGTTGAAAGAGATTTTGAATATTCATCATTAGCTTCTGTGTCAGTAGCATCACTGAAGGTACAAAGCTTTTCCGTCATTACTTATTGCAAAAAATACAAGAAGGAATATAAATTATAATTAATAATTACAAAGTTTTTGAGTCTGGTAATGAATACTAAGTAGTGATATTCAAAAGTTTCAAAAGCACTAGGAAATTACTTGATTCAGGCATTGTTCCTCAAACTTCAAAATATTCTATATTAGTATTTATGATAGACGCTAAAAAGTTATAGGTGGAAACATTACGTTTTTGAACAGTGGACAAATTAATATACACAGCATTTAGGCATGGCCAGAAGTTGTAATAAAAATGTTTAACTTTTGAGGCTAATTTCCACTTCACTTTAACTCTACCTTGTGGTATACTCACCTCACTAACCTTGTGGTTGCTATAGAAACCATAAGGTAATTTCAGTGTAGCTGGATCGTTTTGTTTCTATTGCACTACCAAGGCGGAGTTAGAGTAAGGGGAAATGAACTTTAAAACACGATATTAAAGAAGTAGCTTTCCACGGAGTAAAACTTTTTGATAACATCGTTTCAATCCTACAATACAGGGTATCATTTTTATCATGAAGAATATTTTGTTTGGTTGCTTGTACCTTCGCTGAATACCTTGTCACTGACATATGAATCCGGCCCGGACTCTAATTCTAATGATGATGATGATGATTTGTAAACAAACAATCCTCAGAATTCAATCCGATTCAGTTATCGTCGCCCATATACTATAATTAATACCTAATATACTTCACAAGGAATAGGCAATCTTCACAACAAAAGCGAAGTGTCTTGTTAAATTTAAAAACTTTCGCGACCGAATTTGATTGTTCTGTGATTTGAAAAAGAATATCTAATAGTAAGTTTGATTTTATCATCTGCAACAACAAAACACTTTTCATGCTGCTTTCTAGAGTTAAATTACTCCTACAAGCATCCGTCCAGATGCCCGTT
>JAAXYX010002064.1:0-19160 GCA_036851915.1 Ptenothrix huangshanensis | reverse complement strand
AAGAGGGGGGGGGAAGTAATAGGAAGTTTTACGGTATGACATACGTACCTACGTAACTATATTCATAGCTATAAAGTTGCCACATACTATATTGTACGAGGTATTCAGTTATGTAAAGTTCACTTTGTAACCGGCTATTCTAAACAGTTCTAAATTCATGATCGTAATTTTTTCCATCGATTTGTGTTCATTATTCAAATTTATGAGACACGTGTCTTCTTGGAGTTTTCAATGTGTATTTTATAGAATTTGTCAGAACACTCTTTTATTTTTTTCCACTTGATGGAAAATGAGACAAGCTGTGGTATTTATTACGTAGGTAGATATTTGCTTTTGCATTTCCAGTACCTAAGCAGTAATTACTTTGATGGAAATTAAATTTTCTTAGCGGCTGTAAGAAATAGTAGGTACTATGGTACGGAGTAATAATTGTAGGTGGTTCATCATTTTACTCCAGCATCGCTTCAGGACTCTTTAATTTGGAGAGTAAAAAGGTTAAAACCCTGCATCTTTTCATTTCGTGGATTACAACGCGATAATGTGAGATGACTCGTACACTAGAAACTTCGTTGAACGTTTGGCTTGCAAATTACTAATTGTTGATGCATGTTCACGTAGGTATACGTTGACGGTTTTCTGTTGACTGTTGACGTTGGGTAATCCACTGTTTTGAGAGTTATTTTACAGTATTACTGAGTGTTGTGTGTTTTAGTCATTAGTTACCTACATGTCTGTTGCAGTTGTAGCAGTGAATATTTTTTTTGTTCCGAGTTTGGTTTTGGTTTGAGTTTCCTGGTGGTCTTTGGTGTGGGTAAGCATGTAGGTATTTAATACTATTTATAAGGCATTGGGTACAGATATTTGTTCGGTGGATTCTGTCAATCCCTTAAATTGTTTTTACTCAGATTGTGAATTGTAAAATTGCATTCATAGCTTGTTTAGCAATCCAATTAGCTTTCCCGAATACCGTGAAATTGAACGCAAGCCATGTGAAACATTAAAAATAACTAAAAGTTTACGTGTATGGTGCGTTGACAACAGACAACAGTCAATTATTTATGCACTACATGCAGCAGAAAATGATCCTGCATGGTTTGGCGAACATAAAGGAGTATTATGAAATACTACAGTCGAGGAAAACTCATTATAAATGTTAAGATGAAACATTTAATTACTTCATTATCTTTTTTTTTTAGTTAAGATTCACTTGTGTAATCTCTTGCGTAGGTACTTATTTATTTTATTCGGAAGGAAGTACTGTGGGATTTATTAAATACTGTAAAACTTGCCTGATTCTATATTTTCTACTGTTTCTTTTCAGATGTCTGTGCCTGCAAATCAAATTTTTAACTCTTCCGGCTTAATTGAAGCCAAATTCTTAGTGAGAATCCGGATCTGAATGAAAGCAAATATCGCCTTCTGTATGAAACACAGTCTGGCGAAGGAAATGACTGAAGAGTATCAGCAACAGCACGATATTTTACAGACAGACGTCTTTCTGGGAAAATTCATCAGCTAATTATAATAATCGTATGTAAACCGTCATGTGAACCGAATTATTTGTGAATTTGTGATCTATACTTTGTGTATTCCACGTCCAACTCTAGTTTAAAATAGTATATTAAGGGAAAACAGGCAGTATTTTGTAACAATACGAAAATTTGAAAATAGTATGCAGCTGAAGCAAGTCAAGAAGAGGTTGGTGTTTATAGCCTTTGCCTTTACCGTCGTGCCGTTTGTGTTAGGTGGTGAACCAATTTTGTTGAGTTTGTAGTTCAGACAAATATTTCGTATCAAATTCAAGCGGAAGTTTCTATCATCGATTAATTGCTCAATGGGAGCGGATGAATTGGAGTCGGTCAAGATGACACAGTCAAAAGAAACTTTGCGGCAGTTAATTGCCCAATGGAATGCAAATCGATTGGATTTGTTCGAAATCTCGGAGCCCAACGAGGTATGACCAAATAAATACGTTGACTTTTCTAGATCAACGCAACAAATTTAGTTTTTTCCACCCTTCCTTTCTTTCATTGTGTTACAAATATAAGTAAGGCAGGGGTGGTCGTAGTTTGGTTTGATTTTGTTAGTTGGCATTAGTGTATTCATTTCCTTCCCTTACTCGTCCCTTCTGTTGTTTTTATACTGTCGCGTAGGCATATTGCCTGCCTATGTGTATGAATATGGAACTTCAATGGTTGGTGTTGGTGACATGCAACGGCAAATACAACGACAACGACAGAATGTTCATCACTCAATTGTTCTAATGCTAAATCAAGTGAAACCATGTCATTTCTAGTCGTGTTTTACATTTTGAACTTTTTTGCAATGTAGGTATTCTGCATGTTGTAAAACGGTATGTAGCCGTTCAGCAAAATTAATCTGCTTCATATTCTGCGGTTGTCTTTGTTTCTGTTTGCTCAACGTTTTACCTTAGTGACTTTCAATGATTATGATGATATTACGCGTAGAGATTTCATGGCATCATAAAAGATGACAGTTAGTTTTATTTTACTTGTTCGCCAATCTTAATCTTAGCTGTAACTTTTAACCTCAGATGCTGTTTTCATTTTGTTTAGTTTGGTTTGGTTTATTTAAGTTGTTTCAAGATTTTAGATTAGGATGTATTTTATTACGAAAATATTTGGGACAGTTTTTATGTACTGTTTAATGTACAGTACGGGGCATGTATATACAAATGTGAATTGAGGGCGTTCCAACCTTTCAATTTTATTGCTTGCACGTAAATGTGTAGGATTCTCGGATGGTGTCGTTGTATTTACTACATATGCATGTAGGTAATTGTGTTTACGCTGATACTTAGTCATATTCATGTCCATATTTAAGCAGAAACGGATTTTTATTATATTTTAGACGAATATATCTCATTGTATTTTGTGCTTGTCCTTCGAATGTTAACAGGAAGGAGAATTTCATGGCGTAATGAGGTTTTATTTTCAAGAGGCGGGTGCCAAAGTTGCGACAAAATGTATTCGTGTCGCCTCATCAGCGAATGCCAAAGCCGTCATAGAAACACTAGTTGAGAAATTTCGTCCAGACATGCGAATGCTGTCCATTCCACAATATGCCTTGTATGAAATTCATGAAAATGGGGAAGAGAGAAGACTGGAAGATGATGAACGTCCGCTATTAGTTCAGCTGAACTGGCATTCCGATGACCGAGAAGGACGATTCCTCCTCAGACGGATAGATGAAAAAGTCCGTTACAATTTCGCTGTAAAACTCAAATATCATTTTATATATTCGTTTTTATGTTTTGTTTACTAACGAAATTAATCTTTTATTTTTGTTACGTTTCAGCCATTGGGTTTGTTTGAGGATTTGGTAAACATGAATATTTTGTGCCTTTTTTTATTTCAAGCGAATGCTCTGTTTGTGTAAAACATCTACGTAATTTTCTCTATTCGTGTTCTACTTCTTGTCTTTCGTATTTTCGCTAACTCCTGAATATTTAATCGAAACGTTTGGTTTTTTAAAAGTAGTAACATTTTTTCTCTGCAGTGAAGTATTAATCCACATATAATAATAATTTAGTAGTGAACTATTAATGGAGTCGCGGGTAGCAGTTTAGTATGTATTTATTAAATTTCAAGCTTTCTAATAATCATAATACATAAATAATAATTTCTCTGCCCAATTATTTAACCACGGGAAATTCTTTAGCCGTTTAGGAATAATATTCAAGGTATACCTACATATCGTCGTTGAAAGTGCAAAACTTAACATCCTTTTCGTAACGTTATGGGATTTCTCGGAAGATGTTAAGTTTTGCACCTTCAACGACGATATGTATGTATGGTTCAGAGATTTGTGTGTTTGCGTTGAAATTAGCAGTTAATCTATATTGTCTGCATCTATATTGTATTTATTTTCTGGTTTAATAGCATTAACTCTGAAATCCCATTACATTATGACATAATTAATGCAATGCAACAGCTGTTTTGAACAAAATTGTTTGACTCTGGCCTAAAAGTACAGCGCTAAGTTGCTAAGTATAATAGCATTCAGTTCACACTAAAAAGATTAATTGTTTATGTTTATAAATGTTAGAAAATCATTTTTTGTTGCACTAATGTCTTTTTAACCTCTGTTTATACTTGAAAAGTTTGTCGATTATCAATCCCTCAGTACTTCGCTCATTTACCTTTTGATTTGTAGTTGCTAATTCCAAATTAAGATATTGTTGTGTATTTTAATTCTGATTGAATTGACTCTTAATTTTGTAGATGAACAAAGTACAAGACATTCCTTTTGGAGATAGTTTCAAAAGAAAATTAAGTAAGCGGGAGAAAAAACAGCTCAAGAAATTGCAGGAGAAAACAAAATCTGAAGCCAGTAGTGTTGCTGAGAAACTATATACAGGTATGCCACATTTTATGTACAAAATTGCAAAAAAGCGTATCAAACATTTGTTTGATCTCCTTGGCTATATATAGAAACAGAGTTTAGTGACAATGACCCGCAATATAGTTGTGCAAATGCTTCTAGCACTAAAACGATTTGATGCTATATTAAGAAAATCTTCCGGTTTTATAACTTTCGCTAAGAAAAAAAAATCACTTTAAAACCCGAAGATTTTAGTTTTAATTTTGGATATTACCAAGTTTTCGCTGCTGTGATATTTTCGTACTGTAGCAGCACTAAAGAGCGATGTTTAAACTCTTATAGCTATTACGAAACCTGGTACAGCTTTAATACGGTCTTAGGAAAAATAGATTGTGTAGTATTATATGCATATATGTTTTGAAATTTAATGATTGTTTAAGGTTGTAGGAAAATCTTGAAAGGTTCCCTAGGCCCCATTCAAAATAAATTTCAGGCATTATTACTCCAATTTCGAGTTACTCAAAAAATGTAAAAATTGCTATGTTTCAAGTTCTTTAAAAGAACTCCCGCTGTAGGCGTAATAATAATTCTACGAAAAATTACACGTACATTTCCTTTACAGCTATTTTGTTATTACCTCCATTGAAAAAGAAGTTGTTCATTAAATGAGTAGCAGCTTAGTAATGAAATGTCACATTAAATTCCAGTTTGTTCGTACAAATAGTTGAGTACTTCTATTCTCTGTGTCCTCTGTCCCATAAACAATGACCCTTAAGTGTGCTCAGTATTTAAATCTGTTTTCAAAATCCAACGAATATTCTGCAGACAATATCACATCAAATTTTTTGCAGTTTATTGTTTGGTTATGATAAAAGGCGGTTTATATGTGCGCTCACTTATTGAACACTGTTTATGCTACCAGAGAAAAAATACTACGAATTCCTACAAACTGAGGTTCAATTTGATATTTCGTTAATGAACTGTTAAGCATTTTATGGAAAACTTATTTTAAATGGAGTCTTTGGGAACTTCTAAGGACTCTTACAGCCTTAAAACGATTAGTTAAACATGATTAAAGCTAAAATTAAAAATTGGAAAGGATGGGTTTCTTACATTATGCTAGGTGGTAGTTGTCCTTCGTGAAAGTAACGGAACCTTTTATCCCTAATCAGTTGAATAACAAGTACCTATATACCTATGAATATTGTTATTTATCATTACGTAGATACATTATAATGCATCTTTCGAATATTTGTGCCTAAGAGTCGTTAAATTTGAATGTTATTACCTTAGCCTCTAGTTATGCCAACATATGTAATGCCTATGCCCATGATATTTGGTTGGTTTTTTAAATGAAAGAAAACCGGCTCGTAAATCTTTAAAAATAGGCAAAAGATACAGTAAGCACATGTGGATATTCTTAAATGAGGTTTGCAGTGGTATTTCACTTGATGCTTGATCCATTGACCATTTTAAAGATATTAATCTTTCTCGTCATCATCAAGTCGATTACCCAAGCTGGCTGTATAGCCTATTGAGCCTGTCGACGACGAGGACGCGAATTAAAGCAATTAGTGTTAAATTTCTGTGAACTGAATTAAACCTGAATTATAGATGAAACGATGTTGATGTGGATGAGTACATGGATGTTTGACAGCAAATATAAGATGTACGATGTACTACTGTATTTTTATAATTTAATTTGCACCCATGCTCAGGCTTGTCAATCTTGATTTTAGCTCTGGTAGGTAGTACGATTTTTTTAAGACCAGATCTAACATCTGTAAAACATAATTTAAGGGTGGATGGACGGTACAAAATATCTTATTTAGGGCAGTAAATCTATTGGCATCATTGAACGACTATATGAAACTTGTATTATATTACTTGTGATCCCTCACTTATTATTATGATGCTCATCGGATTTTATATGAAGCATTTAACTGTTTGTAATATGCGCATCGTAAATTATATGATTATGATGAGTATCCTATCTTTTAGAATCATTAACTCTTATGGACATTGGTTACAGACATGGATTTTGGGATCACATTCGTTTGCTCTAAGCTCTTGGCTTAAGCACTTTTACATTGGTGAAGGATCATTTCTATTTCCAATTGCATTACAGTAGGTAAATACCTACATACAAATCCGACATTGAAAAAATAGTGCATTACAGTATTGCAGCATTGCTGAAGTATTCATTCCAATAATATTTATGTATGTATATGACTATGAGTGCATTTTGTTTTTTCTGGAGTTCTCCAGAAATCACAGAATAAATCAACCGAATAGTTAACCTTAGATTTACATAGATAGTTTAACCCGTTTCTATATCTATATGAATTGCTTAGCGGTAGGAGGTGATTACTTAATCCGTCCTGTGAGGGTTGAAGATAACGAAGAGAAAGATCAAGCACCCAAATAAAGAAATTAAAGATATTTTTGTTTTTTTTGCCATTTATCTAGAAACGAGGGATTCAGTTTGATTTCTAACTTATTCGAGTGTAATGTCTTTGCTAAGATTGTGGCTTCCTTGGAGTACTAATGTGCTAGCTAGGTTTCTCTACAAAGTTGTCTCAGCTGTGTAAATGATTACTTTACGCCTCAAATTCTTTGCTCTAGCTTTAAATTTTATTGCGCTGTCATCGTTCTTGTCTTTCTTACATATATTCACGTGGATTATAGTTGCAGCTGGTTCTAATCACTATTGAATACATCCGTAACTTTCGTTTGCTAAAGTCCCAATTTTTCCTTGTTACCTTCCAACATACACGTGGTCTGATTTTTGGTTTGTGCTGCGTATTTTATATTAAAATCATTTTGCAATCAAAAGATGTTTTTCGTACTTTGTTATTTAAATCATTATCAGCTGACGCTAGCGGCTTGGCATTGGCCCCGGTACTGGCGCTTGCATTTACAAGTATTACAAGTCTTCTGGTGTCCTCACTGCTGATACTGACTAATATTTCTTGCACTGTCATATGAGTTTGTCGTAGTCGCAGGAGATGGGAGAGAAACATGAAAGATATTGAGTGTATATACATATAACTCATATATTTGCTTATGATTGTTTCAGTGCTGCAAAAGAATCTTTGAAGATGCATTCAAAGGTGTAAAGTTTCCTTTATCATTTGGCTGTAAGAACGCAATTCAGATTCGAATTAAAATGATTTGGCTTTATCGTACTTCATGTTGTATTCGTATAAGTAATACATGTCATGCAGCATGAATGGTGGTGTCAGATCAGAATGCATATGATCACGTACCTATATGTATTGTGGGATGAACTTTCCGACTATCCCACACTATTACAGTGGGTACATAAGTACTTACCTGTACATACTAGGTTGTTTTGTTGGTCGATACTATTGAAATTGTACGAGTTGTAACATAGTGCTGTCTAATCTAATCACTAATGCCTAATCAACATTTATTTTGTATCGCAGTCTAGTCGTTGAAGATGCGAAACTAGTCTTACACAGTGGAAAGGCAAAACCCAGCAAATAATGTAGGTATATGACTGACTTTGACGATTCTGTTGCTTTGAACTTTCGGTCATGATGCTTCCTCCTATTACATACGTTGTAACATTCTTTTGTACTTACTAGTCCTGTCCGGTACCACCACATTCCTTGATCGTAAATTTCAAATTTTCCTCTTAACTAATCGCGGCTACGAGTAGAACATGAAGAAGGCAAGAATTTACAATTGTGTTGTTCAGAATTTGTAAGGCGTATTGAGATATAGATGTGGATCTGGATCGATATTAGTGCTTTAAAAACAAATATATTTAAATGATACAACATCATTAGCTTGTGATTCGATTATGTGAATCCGTTCAAACTTCAGTGCTATACTTGGTTGCTGGTGGTTTTGTTGTTGGTGTATACGGTGCTATAACTAGCAACTGATTTAATGCCATCGTAAGTAACTTGTTGTAGGTATAGGTATTAATCTTGTCACATAGCACAGTGGCGATCTGTGGTCTTATTTTGAATTCATTTTTTTTATTCATGAGAGTCGCAGCAACACGTTTAGTTAGAAATAAAAATGCATGTGCTCGAGCAACGGGTTTTTAGTTTCGTATGTTTGCTTTGGTGTTGGTTGTGGGTTCTAAAGAGTTGTGAGTTAACTTGAGATGTTTGCAGATCAGCATGTTTAATCTTGAACATGGCGTCATCCCATTCCTTTCAATCGTTAGTGCCAGCCCTCGTTTCCTTCCTCGTCAGCGTGTCCTAGTTATTGATAGGTAGTCGCTTAAAACAAAGCCAAAAAGAAAAGCAAGTCTAATGATCGTCTTCAAGTTATTCTAATGATTTGACTCATTTGACATTTGATTTGATTGTTGCTAAGTAATCTAAACCGAATGCGTAGTGTTCACTGCAAAACATGTAAGATTATGATGTGAGGAATTTCACCTTTCTCTACATTTTAAGTGCACGGGAGTAAACCCTGACTTTTAAGACTTGAAGGAACATGTTCATCTCGTGTACACTAATTATTACACTATTACGAGTGGATGCGGTGGTGGTAGTAACTACATTAAATTTGTTTCATTGCAATATTTTAAATTAATATTCAAAAGTTTGACATTAATTGTGACGGATGGTTCATTATGCACTCACTTCTTCGTGACCTCATGGATGATAAATTACTGATTGATTGATTGTTTTAATTTGTATTATATAATCGCATACATAATTGTATATTATAGTTATAAAGGATGACATTGGTTCCAGTGTGGGAATGTGCATACATTTAAAAAACGAGCAATGATTGGTGTTGGTAGAAAGCGATTATCCACATCCTGTATTATTTGAAATTATTTGTACGCTTGTGTAATATTGTGCACACAAACATAATGGGTATAATTTAATTAGTTAATGTGGGTGTAAGTGAACAAATGAACAAGTGCATTATTATTATTACACTGCAACGATGCACCAGTTTGGTAAATTTTACCTTTTTTACATTATGCGTAATGTTCAGATTCAGATACGTATAAAATAATTTTTGATGACTTCTTTTGGTTACATACCATTTTTTACGTTTCTGCAAGCTCTGAAAATGAACTCAGTTGTTTATTACGAAAAGTATGAATATTACTTTACCTTGTCTTTGGAGGGGTACCTATGTATATATACATATTTTTTCGATTTATGCGATTGCAATTTACTAATAATATTACAATCACAGTATACAATAACCCTTAAACATACCGTAACACGATAAAAGTAGCAATAATTCCCCGCCTCTAATAATTCCCCCGTATAATAATAGAAGTAAAGCCTCGTATATTAACATACGGCAAAACACAACACCATTTCTTGAATTGTGGGAATCGGGAGCGGATACTTTAAACTTGGCGCCATTTTATGATCCTTTTCTTGTTCCTTAACTGCGCTGATTAAATAATAAATTCTGAAATCTGTATTTCGTGATGCCCCCTACTCTAAATCTTTGTTAAATAACTAAAAATAAGTGCATACATTTTTATCGTTACTAATAATTTACCGCCTCTATTAATTCCCGGGCCTCTATTATTTCCCCGGTAAAAAATTTGTTCAGTTAATACTTCCCCGGGGAATTGTCAGAAGTTTTACGGTACATTACAAAATATTGACACGCATACTGAGTAGAGGGAGAAAAACTTCAAGTCCCAACAGGGACTTAAAGTTTTTTTTTACACAATTGTAATAGCCTCGCTGGAGGTCTGTTTAGTTATGTATTAGTAAATTTTCATTTCACTATCCTCTTTGATAAAATTAACAATCATAACTAGAATATAACATATTTAATAGCTTACTGAGTGTATATAATAATAATATAATAATATATAATCATAACTACACATTGTTTTCGCGCAGTTCCAACCAACGTAGGTATATGCACTTTTCGATATCCGATAAGGTAGTAAAATTAAGTTTGAAACTTTCTGAAGGAATGAGAGGTAGAATATCCAGGTAATTAATTAATTTAACTTTTTAAACGAATTGCGCATATGCATACCATAGTAAGATGATATGTATGCCGGTTTGCATCTTCTTAAAGTAAAAATGCCGATTAAATGCTTTGCACTTGTAGCGTCTAATCATAAAATAGATTTATTGATTTTAGATGCCAAGAATTGCTTGCTGGTAATTTTTAGGTAGTAATTAAGTAGTTAACTATGTAGATGTAGCTATTAATTCTTTCTCGATCTTTTTGTTCTGGTTGGACTACACTGCAGATTGAACTGATGGATGGATGTTGTCCTGTTTTAATATTACAAATCACAGAGCTGGAGCGTAAATGTGCAGATTATGTCATTCCTAAGCTGTATCGCATCGCTATCGCATCACGAAATATGAAATCCAAACATTACGTTTCAGTTCAGTGGACAAGGTTGAATTGAATTACCGGAATAAATCATGCATTTTACTCAGTCTTCACATGTGACTGTTAGTTCGTCTGTCTGTTGTCGTTGAGCTTACCTAGCAACCTAGTTGTATTTAAACTGAATGTAAGTTATGCAAGTGTCGGTCTGGCTTAAGGATCAAATGACTCGGTAGTTTGCTTACATTACAGTGAAATAAAATAGGTGTGTGGATTATTTTCGTGGTGATACCGAAAATTTCAGTAACGATATTCCGACACTGAGCCTTGTACTGAAATTGATTGCGATTTACGACATGTCTTATATGCAAATAATTAGTAGATCGTTCGTTTCAGTAATGTAGTTCATCCAATGCCATAGTAGTTTATAATTACACTACGCTTACATGTTTGCATGTTATACTCAACCGAAATTGTTATAGGGTTAGCGTTACTGTTACTGTTACTTGTTATTTGATTTCTTAAATTCTATCTGCATTTTGCTGCATCATCAGCAAAGAATATTATCATAGAGTTTATTTATTTTAAAGCCAGTTACCGTGGCGGGGTAGAAATTGGATTAATGGCGGCTTTTTGCACTTGTACGTATTTTATTTATGTATTTTTGGACAGGTCCTCGATCTCTACTTACTACCGATTACTAATGATACTGACGTATGTGATGCGTAATTACGCGTATGTAGGTACCTATACAAATTGAAAGAGTTTACGTAACCTCTATAAGAAATGCAAGATACATACAGAAATCAGAAAATACTAACGCGTTCATTAAATGTCGTCAAAATCATTAAAAAGTACAATTATTGGGCTACTGCTCAGAGTTTTCATGTAGTGCTAAATATTATATAATCACACTTAGAATGTTAATCATTGGGCTACAAGACTACAAGACACATGTAATTGCTCCCTTATTACACGATACGCTTCTTCTGTCTATTAGTCCATCTACCGAGGAGTCAGCGAATTAGGCGAGAAGTTATCTAGTCGAAGATTAATAGTGCATATACCTAATATTTTTGTTTCCGCTTTCATGGGAATTACATATTAATTCTTGTGATTTTAGATAAGCATAAACAACAACAACTTATGACACGTGCCCTTGCGTGGGGTAGATTAATTTCAATTTAATTATTGCTTACATTTGCCGGTTGTTTATGGGATGTGGAGCTAGTCTAGGCACAGTGGTGCATGATTTTCTGTTTACGAACATACCTATATACTACATATATACAAAATGGGTACATATTTGCACGCATTATTACTGTTATTAATTTGCCTTTGATCTTTTCCCCATTTGAATTCTAGTTTCCCTTCAGATTTCAACTGGTAATTTATAAGTTGGTATCTAGTTTGTCGATGCTCATGCATAAATGCTAGTCTGGTATCAGTGGAGTTGACAGTTAGGTGGATACGATAACCATTATCTACATCTATCACTAGTATTCGTGGCTCCTTATATCGTCGTCAAATTAGACTATAAGCTTACCTTTATTTTCAAAACAAAACTCTGCCTAAAATGGTGTATTTGTAAAACTTGGTTAAGTTGTTTGCGAATTCTGGTCAAAACGCATCTTATTCAGTGACACATGTACGTCGTAGACTCAGTTTATACGCGTTTTATGTGGGCTTAAGATAACATTCAAACAGGTTGGAAAAATAGAATTTGACTATTTTCGCGTTTGGTTCGTTCAGTTTTCACAGTGGAGACGGTGTAAGAAAAATGTCTGAAGTTTTTTTTTTGCTGATTTAATCCCGTGTCTTTCAGTACTTTATTGTGGTCCTGCTTATTTATTAGCATTTCATTATTTGTTGATGCCATGTATAGAGCAAACTCCAAGTTAAACCAGTTTGATCTTGTCGATTTTATAATATGGTTCATCGTTGTTTCATATTTTCCTTATTAAAAGTGTGGGTAACAGGGTAAAGGGTAACATCGACAACGTACAGTAGTTCTGCTGCTGCGAATACTTCTAGTTAGGTATTACTATTATGCTATGTAGGATGTGTTTCATATTTTCGGGATTGAAATTGTCGTGCCGGTGTGCATTAGTTGGGAGAGAGACTAGCATCAAGTGAAGTCTTTTTGAATCTAGGTCGTTACGTTCTGATGCTGAAGGCACTATGGTTGCTAAAGTGTTATAATGTTGTATAAATATGCATGCTCAATAGGTATTTGTATAAAGACTCACGATAAGTGGTGCTGCTCCCACTGCATTTGATTTTAAGTTGGCCTGTGCTTTGGTTTTACCGTTGGACAGACTTGACACTAATGACTTTAGTTGGGAACCGAATGGAGTTGTGAGTTCTGTCAAAATTTCACTTGTATTTGTAAATGAAGAAGGTAAATTGTTTAGGAAGTATGGTGTGAGTAGCATTGCACGCTATAATGGTACTGCTCTATGATTACTTGCCTCAGCTGTATAGTATTTCTAAATTATTTACATCCACTTCCCAAGAGGTCCTCTGAATTTAAATCTGACTTTGCTCTAGTTCTTCTCGGTATTTAACCGTTCCTCATATTTCCTCTCCTGCTGCGTAGGTAAGTATATGTACGAAGTGTTTACCGGACCAATATTTGCTGATTTGGAATTCACAGTATTTTGGCTGTTGTAAGTTGTGGGAGCTTACTGATATCTATTAAAACCTATTTGTTTAACCAACGATGTAAATCCGACTGCCTGTTAGTATAATACATTACATATTTAAATTATGCCTATCTAATTTATTTTGTCTGTATGGATAGATTACATACTGAGAAAAAGGCTTGCTTATTATCTCGTTATCATTACTGAGACTGTAGCTACGGTCCATCAACATCGTAACTACGAAATGGATGAACGTTGTCTTTTTATGTTTTTCAGTTTCAGTGTAGGAAGAGGAACTTGTCTTTATTAAAATTGAAGCATGTCAAACGAAAACAATCGGAGATAGTACTACATACCTATTTTTCTACGAATCTAGAAATTCTGTAAAGTTTGTTGCCACTAGTATTTGCTTCCTTCTCGGAACGCGAAATGCCGATTGCAGTCAATTTGTTATAATTATTTTGACTTTAGTAGAAGGGTTTATTGATCAGCAAGTTGCCAGTTTTGGCAAATTTGGGGAGCAAAACTCCATAGAGTGCAATATAGAATCGCTACCGAACAATCATGTTACGTAAAGTAAGTTACACAATTTTTAATTTATCAGTACGATTTTTTAACCCAATTACGTGTTTAGAATTGATGAAGGCAGTTAACACAATCAGCTTTGATGTTGAACAAGGTTATCGACTGTCGGATAATGATTTTGTTGTCGGACATTTAAGTAGTCTACAAATGTACGATCCATTGCCATATTTGTTGGAGTATACATAATCTTACCGAAGAGGAACTCATGAGAATTTGATGATAGTGTGAACTAATTATTACCCGGGTAGAAAGCCATTATCCTTTCGACGTGACTACTTTAGTCATCTGAATTCTAATGCTCCACATCACAACTTACCAGACGTTATGCCACGTGTACTTTGCATTGTGCACTCTGCACGTTGCAGAAACAAAATAAAATCGAATAGTAGATGGAACGTAATTACATAGTGTAGGTATGTAACCGGTTCTTCATAAAAAACACATGCGTAATCTGCTCTTCTATCTTCTGTATTCTACGCTATCATTATGAGTGTCACCAGTCGGGATGGAATCGTGGTTCAAGTTGAAATTAAATTGAAATTTTTCTGGCTTTCTGGTAGTGTATTGTTGTATTTAATATCTGGAGGGAAAAATTCAAGTAAATCCACATCCTAGTAAAGTAATAACAAAGCAGAGCAAAGTAAGGCCAAGTAAAGCAAAATAAAGCAAGAGAAAGCAAGAGACTAGGAAAAGAATAAGATCAAAAACAAGTGCAAGGGCAGGAACAAGTGCTTAACATTGCAAGTGCAAGTCTAGTTTTACATACTTTTAGTTGTTAGTGGTTTTAGATGAATTAGATATTGCACTGTAGGAATAGGGCAAGTAACAGGAAGATCAAGTGGTTCCTTTCTGTTGTATAAGCTCAAGTACTTTTTTTGCTGTAGACTGGGTTAATCCTAGTACCTAAGTTTATTCCTTTGTACTTTCTACTTGCACTTGAGCTACAAAGGTGGGCTGGTTTTTTATTAGTTCATTTACATTAAAGTGTATCCATGTGTGCCCACATCATATAGATTCAAAGCATAACCGTTGCGAGTAACTTGTTAATTTCTTCATACGAATAATTTAGATGACCTTAGTATCATTACAATGGCAAAGGCACCTGAGCACGTCGGTATGAAGACTGTTTCCTATTTCTCTGCTTCCTTTGGAATCTAGTCGCAAGGGATTTCAATTAATTCCGGGTTTTAGTTTGTCTTCATTTTACTTTTTACTATAGTCTCAGGGGATCAGTGGGGAATTGAAATCAAGCGAGCTTCTGGATTAACATGGTGTCTTACTCTTGATGTTGCTACTTTGGTCCTGGCAACCTGTATTTACCTTTAGCACTGCAGTTAGCTAGTTTGTAATTCTGTCTCCGGTTCTGCCGTTTTAAGTGTAGGTATGTTCTGCTTTTCTTTACTAAGAAAGCAGACGTTGTATACCTATCTAGATTGTCTGACTCAAGCTCATGGCCAAGTTTGTAGGAATTAAAGTATAAAATCAAGACCAAGAGTTTCATCAATTATTCAAGAAATCCATTTACTGGTACGTGTACATGTGCGATTGTATAAATGAATACATGGTTTCTACATGATTTATAAGCAATTACTTTGTGAAGAGTTGTAAATGCCTGATGTTATCAGCATTGATAGACTTATAGATGCGTCCATATTTTAACACCATGCACGGTATATAATACAAGTACAAGTACCTATTCCAGGTACCTATGTAAATTGGAAGTGTACATGCAGTTCGTGCACCAGTGTGCTGTTGAAGACTTCCTGTAATACAGATTATTTTCGTCGGAGAAAGTGCAAAGTCCCTGCTCATGCCGCAGTGAGTTTGAAGAAAGATTCAATTTTTAACTTGCATAATCGCGTTTACGTTTTAAACTTATCTTTTTGTCTATGATATGTGGTTTGTGGAATATTCAAATGAGGCACGAAGCATTTTGTGTGTAAGGAATAGCGCGTGAATGTATATAATTATTATCACTGGTTCTTCATCGTTTTGGTTTATATGCAAAAAACTAAATTGAGAACTGTAAAAACAACTTCAAGTTCGTGTTTGTTTTTAAATATGAGCCTCGTGGTAAATTGTACAAAATTGTAAAAAGTACAAACGTTCATAATTATTTGCATGTTCAACGTACAAAATACTATTGGATAAGTTTGTAAAAGTTGTAGAGAAATACTTGTTATTGTGTCAAAGATGTTATAACTACCTAATCTTGGACAAAGTTTACAAGAGTTAACATTATTTTGTTGCTTGTTTCTGTGAAGTGTCCATGTATACTATCAAATGAACCTACCCATACGGGTATTTGATTTAGGTACCTTACTAGTGATTGCGCGCATTCTTTCTGGAGTCAATTCTTTTATTTTAAAAAATAAGCATATATATACAATTTCATTTTTGACTATTATGACATCCTGCAAGAATTTACAAGTTGTGTCAATCCGAAATAGCGCTCCGATTTTGTGTTAACTTTTGGGAAAGATTCTGCTATGAAGTAATTATTGTTAGAAACAAAGAGTAGCATATAGTATGCATTTAGGTAAGTACAAAATCTGACAAACATTTAATTCCCTATGTAAGTATATATGTACTGCGAAAAAAAACGAATGGCGCTTCTTCGCGCCGCTTGTTTTTTCAGTACCTCGCTTCGCTCGGTGCTCTACGTTCAAGCCAAAAGGTAAATCAAATTTTGGGAAAAATGGATTTTGGCCTGTTTTTGCGTTTTTTGAAAAAATTGATCTACATATAATTTGGAGCTTCCGGGAAGTTGATATTCGTAATCTACTCGCTGTTATGGTTAGAATGATGTATCATGTTAAGTACTTTTCGAAACTTTTGCACAATCGAGTAAATTATAGGAATAGGTGGTGGTAATTAAAAAAGTCAAAAGTTTATGCACCTAGTCTCAATTAATTTTATCAAGATTGAGCATTTTACCTTTTGTGACCTTTATAGTTCAAAAGTGCTTCACATCAACAACTTTGTTGAGGATGTTGAGTTTAGCCCACTTCGTAATCGTCTCCACACAGCTTAAGAGTCTGACCCTTGGTGACCTCCACAGGTCAAACAGTTCGTCATGTTGACTTTACAAATAGATGCTGTTAGAAAGTCAGGTTTGAGAAGGTTCGAACGTATGTACATCATTGTACTAGTACGCTATGCCATGCCATCGAACGCGCATGCGCAGTTCATGCGTTACCGCCAACATTTTTGAGCTTCAAATCAAAATTACGACCGGTAACTCTCAACCGATTTTGATGAATGAGATATCATTTGAAAGAGAAAGACGAGTACAATCAAAGCGAGGTTAACGTTTTTCAAAGTACAATCTATTGGTGTGGGTGTGGACGTTTTAAATAAGTTTTCAGAATTTTCGAAAAATTTCGATTTTTTATGCTTTTTCAAAAAAGTTGCTAGAAAATTAAAAATAATGTTTTCCCAAAGTTCATATTCGTAATATACTCGCTAAGACGCGTCGAAAGGTGTATCGTGTTGTGCGCTTATCGAAATTTTTGAAAAATGCAGTAAATTATTGGAGTGAAGGAGTGGGTTAAAAAAATTATCAAATCTTAAATACCTATGCAGTAGATTATACCGTTTATCAAAACTGACGTTGGGTAGAATAATTTGTAATTTGCTTTAAATATACATAACTACAAGGTGGTTGCATTCAACTCGATTTACTCTATATTGAAATTATATAGTATCATTATGAGTATCTTTCTGCTTCTCATTATTTTTGTCTTTAGCTTGCGAACGATACATGGAAAGAAACAAGAAACTGTTGCTGTTGTAGCCCATTAGTGTAGCAGTGTGCATGTTAGAAGTGCACCCTTATTTTTAATTCTTGCAATAGTAATACGATCAGAATTTTAATATGAGAAACTGAGCAACGCAAGAAAATAGTCTTTTAGAAGGACTGTGTATAATCAGCATAGAGTGGACGAATGAATGCTATGATGCTATGTCGTACATCGCTGTTATTTAAGCCCAGCGGCAGGGATTAAGCAACAAAGCTGAGTTAAGTGTAGTGAGTACGGAAATATGTATGTACGATCATTATTATTAGAGGAATTAATACGGTGGGTGGTATATGTACAGTTACAGTAAGCTACAATATTTAATTTAACACATTTTATTTTCTTGTACTTTTCATGTATGGATTCAGAATTACCGGAGACCAGTTTTACAAGGTCGATTTCGAATCCCGAGGCTGTCATGAGGCGAAGACGTCAACAAAAATTGGAAAAGAAGTTGGCTCAATTTCGTTCTAGAGACGGTGGACCGGATACTGGTGGAACACTCAAGATCTATGGTGAATCTCTGTGTAGGGACGTTCCTTACAAAACTCTCCTGCTCTCGGTCAATGATACAGCCGCCTACGTTGTCAAAGAAATGCTGGCCAAATACTCCCTCACAAATTATGACCCCCAGCAGTACTGTCTCGTTCAGGTTAGTGTCATTGTTACTTGTCGTCGGTGCAGAGGCACAATGTCGCCTGTCCAATTTCCTGTAAACGCATATGTCGTGTATCTGCAAGCTCATAAAAGCACTGTCGCACATCGAATTCCGGAATGTGACTAAGCAACAGATTTGGAACAGGAATGTGTAGAGCGCTGTTCGGCTTTTAAAAAGAAATGGATAAAGGCTTCGTTTTGCCCTTTCCCCGAGGATATGCATTATTAAAATTGCATCACGAACTTTGCATTCGCATTTTGTTTTAAAAAGAGAATAAACTGATACTGTTTAGCTGTACATGCATTTATCGGTATGCGGTTGAGATTGTGTTACGGTTTTTCTATTCTTCGTATCTGGATCAATGCATTGGATGGGTTTTAATTTTTATTAGCGGTATTCACGATAACGTTTTAACTCCATTTCGCGTTATAAGACTTACGCGTTACAACGCCAACAGCGCCTGGAATACTGAAGGCACCAAAACTAGTTAGTGCTGTAACGTTTGAACGTAGCTTCTTTTAATAATTTAAAATGTTTGTTGATGATAACGCGTTGCATCGTGTAGCATTTTTATCGTTGTAACGCGTAAGTCTTATAACGCGACATGGCGTTATAACGTTATCGTGAATACCCCTATTGTTTCGAACAAATTACAAATCGGGAAAGCACGTTTTTAAGCTAAACACATTCTAATTAATTTACTCGTGGTAAATGATTGGAAACTAAAAATTTGGGAGTTGAAAAAATTACCCCTTAACAACTTTGCTTATGAAACAATTTTGTGTTAATTGTTTTTTGCACGTCAGATGC